>JBBPDJ010000023.1:13748019-13758549 GCA_037974625.1 Cucumis cinereus
TGTCTCCACATACTATTCAAGACTCATAAAACAACTTAGGATGTTAGTTAATTGGATTTGGGTTAATTAGACAAAAATAATCAATTACTATTCATTGAAATTGAAATAAGAACTATTTATTAATAACGGTCAACGATTTACATTTACTATCTACGGTTTTAGGACATAAAACCCAACACACTATATGCATGAAAAACAAACCATTAATGAGATTTTTTGGTTAGACTATTATTAAACTATACTTAACAAGTAATTGCATACCTTGTCTGTCTCGAAAATGTCTTTTTGCATGGACTTGGTGGGTAGGGAGTACGTAGATTCCCACCTCAAAAAACGAGAAATTCTATGGTTGTTTAGCCGAGTCGCACACTTCCCAGCAACGGCGGATATTATCTCGTATGCCCAAAACTGCATTAACGTAAAACATATTAGATACTAAACCAGAATACTTGAAATATATTTCAAAAAGCACATAAATAATTTGTTTTACCTGGAATGCATGAGGGAAGATTGATAAATTGTATTTAATGATATAATCTGAGTTATTCTTCACCCTTTTCTTGTAGTTATCGGCCTTGCCAACCAAGCCTCGTTGCAGACCTGGAAAAGTTTTCTCTCATCAAATGTTTCCCCAATCTAGACTACTGTAATAGTCCATGTTCTCTACATCCATGAAGAGCCTCATGTCAATGTAGGCTCTCGTCTTCTTCCTACCAATCATTGTCAGTCTGTGTAGTAGACACATGTCATCTTGACAACGTCTACATCGTTTTCAAACTCCATAGTCTTGTACTCTCCTTCAAGGGCATTATTGTGAATACCCTTGGTGATGAACTTCTTGTAGTACCTAAGGACTGTGTCCTGCAGCTCAAACTCAGCCCTTTCAGCAATCTCAGTATTGGGGACCGACCACAACCCCGTGACCAGAAGTAAATCATTCTTTGTGAAGGTAACAAGGGTGCCATTCAAATCAAATGTCATGACATCGCTTCTATTGTTGTCTTTCACTTATCGCAACAAGATGTAATGTGGAAAGACAAACTGGTAGCTTGGCCGGGAAATCGATCCTTCACAGCAATCTTAAAATGGGTAGCCATTTTGCAAAGGAAAAAATGACAAATAAGTTAGAAATAGCCTCTGTAAAAAACTCGATGTACGTTACTCAACATAATCGATGCACGTTACTCGACCTACACGCTTCACGTTACTCAACATAGACGCTATACATGCTACACGTAGCAAGGTTTACACGTTGCTCGATTCAAGCTACCCTCGACACTCGAATTATTTCACAACGCAAACAACCTGGACACGCTACACTTGATACACTCAACGCTATGTTCAGTTCGGGTGAGTGTGTCGGTCATTGTGATAAATCCTACATTTTCCTACCGACGATGAACTAGAAGAAGACGACGGAAACCCTAAACCTAAATGCAATACCCTATTTTGAACTTTATGACATCGACGAAATGCAAAATAAGACAATTCTTGCTTGCGCTAAGCACTAAACAAAAAGGATGATTGTTACCTTTTCAAAGTAGAGAACACGTCAAGCACCGCGAAATGCAAGAAGAAGGTTAATCGTTGTCGGAGAGCAAAGAACGAAAGCGAAGGAAAGCTGGAAAGAGTGAGAGTGAAAGAAACGTCTAGAAATGGTTACTTTAAGCGTACGTATGTTTTTTAAATTTCGTGGGTAACGTGCATCGAGTATGTCGAGTAACGTGTAACGTGTAACGTGTACGTCGTGTCGCATGCATAGAGTAGTCAAAGGTGCATTTATTGTTTGACTTTTGGATCGAGCAATCGAGTATATGAGCACCGTGCATCGAGTAAACGTGTAATGCGCATCGAGTAGCCCTGAGACGCGCGAACAAAATTTAGGAAAAAACAATAAAATCACAGGGTGTTGACATCATCAAAATGTCATTTTTCATTCACCTCACGATTTTGGGCCAAAAATCGAATGGGCCCCTGAAAAGAGGTCATTCGTACAAAAAAACCCGAAGGATAGGAGTTCAAATTGTAGCTCACTTCATAACAGATTCATACTTTTTATTACACAGACAATTTGAGTATATATAGTCTTCATCCAGACCACCAAGAATGTAGGAAGTAAATGAGCACACATCCATGGGGTAACCATCCATTCGAAGAATGTCGAAGTAGTCTTTCATCACAGACAAATAGTCTTCCATTTTCGAGTTTCCTTTCCTTGTTCTCTGTAACATTTGATGGTTGAAATCCTTTTGAGATCTTGAGTGAATTTCAAAATATTGTTGAATCGAAACCTACAAAGCCCTAGCTTCATTGTGCCCCATGAGTTGAGCAACAACAGTAGGGGTCATCGAGTTATACAACCACTCCAAAAGGAGTTGGTCTGCAGCCAACCAAATGTCATATTTTAGGTTGGGGGGAATAAGAAGACCTTTAGGTTTGTCTTAACCTGGAGGTATAATGATCGATTGCTCTGGGATTGAAGTTTTTCCCGTCAGGTATCCCTCAAGTTTGTTGCTTTTCATGGTGGACAACACAATGCTTTGTCAGAGAAGAAATTCCCCTTGTTGAGCTTGGTAGTCATGACTTGGTTAAGGATAATGGTGAAGGCTGGTGTTTCGACTGGCATAGTACTAAACCTAACTTGATATCTGTTTGGGTCAAGTTGAATTTCTTGGTTGGTGGTAGGTTCAACACGAGTTGAGAAAGAAGAAGTGATGGTGGGATCATTTAGCTTGAGGG
The DNA here is from genome assembly GCA_037974625.1 of Cucumis cinereus. Taxonomy (NCBI): domain Eukaryota; kingdom Viridiplantae; phylum Streptophyta; class Magnoliopsida; order Cucurbitales; family Cucurbitaceae; genus Cucumis; species Cucumis cinereus. Next base: position 13,750,759 of record JBBPDJ010000023.1, read on the forward strand.
AGTCGACCATTATGGCTCGGAAACAAAGAAGAAATTTATGCAACCAAAAAACAACCAAAGAAGAGAAAATGGAAGACCGGAGAGGATATGAATTCTGTGTGTGTTTTATTTTTCTTATCTCATACTAAGGAGAAGAGAACTTAAATAAGCAGGAGAATGAGAGATTTTGTCTACCTAACCTCCATGATTTGTAGGATGGTTTGGTAGGCAAAATCTTCCCTACATGAAAGATAGTGAAGGAATTGAGAAAACAATAAAATAAATAATTACAGAGAATAGAGAAAACAACTATGCTCTAACACTCCAAACCTCAAGAACTTGATACCAAAAATTGAAGAGAAGGAAGAATTAAATTGGTTGGATTACGTGATAGCATTGTGACGCTAGGTTACAATGTTGTGGCACTTGTCAAAAACTCTTCCCTGCGCCACAACCACCATGGCATTGGACATTGTGAATACCTTGGATTACTAGGATGTTGTCCTCTTTCCTGTTTTGTTACCTTGAGTTTCTAGTCTTGACCCTAGCGTTAAGGCGCCACTTGCACGCCTTTATGCTTGTTTTCTTGCCTTAGGACTATTCTGCCTTTCCTAGGTTAAAATAGCATTTTGATTTTTATATTTTAATGATTATTCTATTTTAATTCATGTAAATCTAAATGTTCAAGTTTGGTCCTTATACTTTGAATAAAGCTCAAGTAATTTCTAACTAAAACATTAGAATAAAAAAAACCCAAAAATGTAATTAAAAAAAAAATCTTAGTTTTACTTGTCAATTTCTCTCTCCATTCCCCTCCCATCCTCTCTTTCTACATAGTTGGAACAATGTGTATTAGCTTATATTTTCCATAAAAGCCATTTTCTTGGAATTTTCACCATATAGTTATATTAAACCCTAAACCATATTTCTTAGTTTTGTATAGAAACAAGGAGGAAACAACCGTTAAACAAAACATGCTTTTCACTAATTTTAGTCCACAACAATAGAAAATATTTTTGTTGAAAATGCCAACTTCTAAAGGAATTTGATGGTTTATTGGGCAACCAAAGCTTGGACATCCATGGAGAAGATGATGATTTAAAAGTATTCCCGATGTTTTAAAAGTTACAATAAACTTTTAAACTGAAAAAATAAAAATACCCTGATGTTAGTAAGTAAAATAGAGAGAGAAATAGAGAGTTGTTCTCAATTGCGATGTTGAAAGTCAATTTTGGGTCATAGTTTCAACTTATTATTGGATTTCCATCCCCTTCAGTACAACAAATCTTTAAACGCAACGCCACAACCACAACCATAGCCAAAAGACAGACTGAAGCATATATGAAAAGCCAATACCTACATTTACATTCAAAATGAATTCTCATAAAACAAGCAATGATGAAGAAGAGAACAAAAGAAACAGTAACTTTTTCTGATTAATGAAAGCAGCCCTAACTTGTTATACACAAATACACCAATGTGATGGCGCTGAACAGTTTTTTTTACATCCCACACACTCTCTCTCTCTCTCTCTCACACACACACACATACACACAAACCCGCAACATCCTTGATCATTCACCAATGATGTTTGCAGTTACTTCATATCAACCTGTCAACATCATCAAGCCGCAACGTGTCTATGGTGGAGTGGTCATCAGTGTCATTTCCATGTGATTTTTTCAATTTTGCAACTAGAACCCACATGTTGGCAAGTTCATTTTCTAGATAAGCTTCTCTCTGCTTTGATTCCTCAACCTTTCGATGAAGTCCAGCTTCTCTATGATCCTTTTCAAGAAGAGCAGCTTCATAGGATAGTTCTCTCTCCTTACTAATGGCCAGATCTCTCTTCAGTTCTGCAGCAGACGGACCAATGTCAGTGCGCTTTGAAATAACTTCTCTCCGGCCATTCCGCATTCCAGTAGTAGATTTTCTCTGCGAAGGGGAGCTCTTGGATGCAGCAAGTTCGGATGCTAGTCTTTCATTTTCATTCATGAGCTTGGCAACCTCTTCTGATAAGGCTTTCAGCTCAACAGCTGCAGCTGAGGCTAAACCCTTAGCATATGAACTCTCCTCTGCAAGTTTCTGGTTTCTTAGCTCAAGCTGCTCTTTTGACTCCGTTAGTTCAGCCAGTTTATGTTTCAGATCATCAACCTCCTGTCATAGAGGAAAGAATAAAATTAATCTTTTCATTATTTATTTACTTTTACTTTTTAATATAAATTGACTCATAAGGTAGATCAAATAGATTTAGATCATTCGGAGATTCCCAAAACTGAGAAATAGAAAAACTGGAGTTTGGCATATTGGCTCTTTTATTTGAAAATGCAATAAAAAAGGTATTGGAAAAACGTTCTTAATACAGAAATAACCCGTAATATTTCCTTTTTCCACTACTGAACCTGCTAGAAAGTGAGTCGTAATGATCACTCAACGGGGGGGATGTTGGGACAATAAAAGATACCTGTGCTAATCTTTCATCTTTCGGTGTATTCCGCAATTCAAGTGTATCAGCTAGCTGTTGCTTTAAGGAGGCTACAGTTTCCTGTAGTCCTTCACATTCAGAGATCTGATAGAAGAATGTTAGTCACAACCATTAAATGAAATCACGACTCTGGAGAAGCTATCTTAATAAAATGTGAGAAAGTAGTTATGTACCTTTTGGTTTAGCTGCTCCTGAATGATCCGATTATCTGCAGCTTTAACCTGTAGAATTTAACAGAACAAGAAAGTTCAATACTCATACTAGCAAGAGAAGAATTACTATACTCGAGAAACACCTTGGAGAAATTGATGCGTGTTTTTTTCATGACTTCCATCTTTAAAACTCCTTTTGTAATGATGACCCAATTTATCGATATGAATGCAACAAAGAAGTTGGACTAAACTAAATACTTGTAGATACGGAAAACCCACTATGACCACCAAATTAGAAAGCAAGTACCATCAACAGAGCACTCAGTTTCTTTTTGTTTTTTTCTTATGGTCCACAGACGGGAAAAATAATAACAATTGATGAGAAGCAACTTGCAATATTTTTTAAAAAATTAATTCATGATGCTGACTATAAATTCAAATCTGAAACACAAGTTTGAGATTATTCATAATATCCGATTCATCAATCACCTCAAGTTCAAACGACTTCTCATTCAACTGGGCAGTCAGTTCATCAATTTCCTGCAGCAATAAGACAAGCACGCAGGCTTGCATAAGCAAAACTGAGGTTGCACTTAAAGGAAAATTGAATATACAAAAACTATCAAAGACCTTACATGCATTATTTCCAAGTCCGTCATTTTATTTGGTGAAGCATCTGCAATTTTCTTTTCGAGAAAAGCTATCTGCTGATTCTTTGCGTTGATATCATCCTTTAACCTTTTCATCTCAAACTTATAGCAAAAGAACCATAAGTTTTTTGGCACATTGATAGAACGTAAACATTTAGCTTTAGGATAATAAGCTCTTACATGAATTCGGTCTTTCTGGGGGTTTCTTTCAGCCTCATCAGACAAACGCTTCAAAGCACTTGAATGAAGTGCCACCTCTCCGGACAAAATCTTTTGCTGTTCCCTTAGAAGGTCTATCTGATCGCTTGATTTTATGCTAGTCTGGCAAAAAGGATGAATCGATTTTGACATAAGAAAAACATTTTTACATCATGGTATGGAGAATAATAAACGTCTTTTTATTTTATTTTATTTTCGAAAAAAGTATATGGTGAAACAATTATGTATGTCTTGCAGAAAAATGGTAATTACATTTATTTTCAAAATAAGAAAGGAATTTGAATTTGTAATTCTTAGATATATAATAATACTCTAAAGAAAGAATAATTCTTGGTTTGATGCAGGACAAAGAAAATCAAGAAGAATATGCACGCAAGAAAAAATGATATACTTGGTTTGATTTATTGCAAAGAGAGTAGAACAATAATATCATTTGTGCTTCTGCTTCTGCATCACTCACGTCTACACCTCTTTACTTTTACTTTCAACAATCTAGCTAATTTGACTCTCTTGATCACGAAAGTTGTGATTCCATAGAAGAAATTCAACTCAAGCGAGAAATAATTAAGTTTATATACTAAAACAGTTTTTTAATAACATCAAAACTTTTGGGGAAGAGCATCATGGCTATGCTGGTGTCTAAGGATTGCACTACTTTCATTTGTTTCGCCAATGAGAGAGAAAGCAAACAAAGGCGAAAACTAACTCAGGTCTAATAGAACTTTCAACATGAAATGCAATCACATACATACCAAAGGTGTCTCTGGATCAAAAATATTTTCCTCATGAGCTTCTTTCTCCTCTCTGGCATCAGATAAGAGATCTGCAGATGGGGAGCTTTCTGTTTGTACAGAATGGGATAATCTGGATTCTGTCGGAACATTATTCTGATCAGCTCGAGGTGTGGAAGGAATGCTTGTTGACTTCATTCCACTTGACCTATCACTTGTGTTTGTCAAAGTTCCCAAGCCACTATCTCGTTTCTGATCAAGAGAAGTAAATAGAAAACTTGTAAACATCTACACAATAAAATATCATCATGAATACGATAAAAAAAATCCATAACAAATAACATCCTTAGGCAAGTTATACATATGTGCAATTTAAGCATACTCGAAGACATTTTGTAGGTTGAAGAAAAATTGAATATATATATATATATTAAAAGGATATCGTAATTCTCACTAAGAAAATGAAAAGAGTCTAATACTCCAGAATACAAGGTTCAAGAGAAAACAAAAAGAACCAAAAAACAGAAGTAACAACATAAAAGAGCATAAAATAGACAAAGTACAAAGTAGACACATAAATTAAAAAGGGATCTATGAACATATAGGAATACTCAAAACTTCAAACATCCTTGCAGGATGAGAATACAATCAGGACATAAAGGAATACGCAAACTTCAAGTAGCAGTAGATTCAAAAGCAAGAATCAAGCACCAAACAAATGAAGTTTTAGAAGTTATAGAAAGATTCGTGAGCTAAAATGAAGGAGTCATGCAGGCTGTCAGAAAGTACTTAAGAAATTCCTAGGAAAAAGAATACCAAAGTGAGTCTACAATCAATTTTCTGATACCATCTTTAATTAATTCTAAAGAGCACTTCGTATTAATATGATTGATAACATAAATAATTTGCACCTGATGTTTGACTAGGGTTTTCTTTTGGTCGTTTATTTTGGTGAATAATTCACCTTTTCAATATTTAGGAGTGATTGGATGAATAAATACAACTCCAGCTAGTTAGATCTTGGGGCTTAAAGTCAACGGCCGAAGCTAAAAGATGAAGATATTAACAGCCAAGTTTAATTAGAAAGTTTATTTATAACATTTGTATAAACATATATGTCAGAGCAGTGAAACAAGTTGATAGCCTTTTCACTAAGTCGCCTAAGAAACTCCCTATAGTATCATCAGAACAATCATTTGTTTTCTCTAAATCACCCTATAGTATCATCAGAACAATCATTTGTTTTCTCTAAATCAAGTATGTATATAAAACATGTTTTATTCAAACAGATACGATGTGGATCTATCACAACAATCATTAATCAATGAGTTTCAATAATCAATGCATGAGGACTAAACACTGACAAAATAATCTTAAGCAAAAAACTAATAATAGCGATAATGACAGCAGCACTCAAGTATCGAAATATCACATACCCGCAATTTTAACCAGTTTAGTAGGCCGTGCTTTCGGGTCTTCTTCTCCTCCTTAACCGTATCCTCATTGGTTTCACTATTGGTCTCAACAGAAGCATACACGTCAATGTTTTCATCATCTAAAATTAGGTCCCGCCTCTTGTATGGCAGGTAGGCTAGCTGAACATGTAGATAAGCACTCAGAGTCAATAGATGCACTAAGTATTAAAAAAAAAGTTCAGAAGTCCATAACATTTATATGATATTGAGAATAATAACCGTTAAAGTACTCATATTCATATAAATCACTAGTTAATGATTGTCTTAAGGCAATAAGGTACATACTTCCTCCTCCCCAAAAGAATGCCTTCTCCTAAGACCAGGCCGGTGAGGAAACCGTGATGATTGTGATGCCTTTGTGGAGACCAAAATTAACTTTGTCAGACGCTGAATTCTGCCCAATAAAGCAGCTTTTGCTTCTTCCTCCTGTTCCAATCTTGACTGTAGTTTGAATTGACCATCTTCTAACTTTATGCATAGGATTACACCAAAAGAAATAGTTCAAGTCAAACGCCATATGTTGCAGGAGAAATGGAAGTAAATAGATATTCTGTCATCAAACATCTTGGCATCAAAGCATGTATAACCATGTACAATCATATGACTCAGAATACACACTTGAAATCTTTTATCAGTAGTACATACACACATACATATTTTATTGATGAAATCAACAACTTTCATAGGAAAAAAATGAAAGAATACAGGAGGATACAAAAAAGCCAGCCCACCAAAACACCCAACTAAAAGAAGGGAGACCAAGTAAAATGTTACCAATGGAATAATTATAAAAATGCTTTGAAATCGAAGCCCAAAGGGACGTGAAAACTAGCCAAAGACCAAATTTCACTATGCTCCCTCTCCCTACCCTGAAAGACCCGATTGTTCCTCTCACCCCAAATGTCCCAACAACAACACACACCCCAACAAACCATAGAAAATCCCCTTTGTCTTTGAAGGGGGATGGAGAAGAAACTCCTCGATCGTCGCTCTAACACTCCGAAATCCATCAAAACTAACACCGAACTCTGGAAGAAAAGAGCTCCACACAGCCCACGCATAATGGCAATCCCAAAACAGACTATCACGATCTTCCTCCACTTTCCGACAAAGCAAGCAACAAAAGGCCTGACAAGCAACAAGCAACAAGCAAAGTCCTCCAAACAAGCCTATCAACAGTATTAACCCAACCAAGCAAGACTTGCCACATAAAGAACCTAACTTTCTTAGGATCTTTAGTCCTCCAAACAATATAAAAAATCGACTCTTTAGGGGGAGAGGGATCGAACAACAGACTGAACAAGGATTTACATGTATAACCCTGACTAGGATTAGGGTTCCAAACATGACCATCCCCTCTCCACTCCCTAAAATTGCACCCCTCAAGCAAAGAAAGAAGAGAGGTCACCTTCGTTGTTTCCCTATTGGTCAAATTACGACAGAATTCGAAAGAAAAAGACACGGGATTCTCAGATCCAACCAAAAGATCCGAGATCATACAATTTTTTAAAGAGGATAAATGATAAAGATGCGGAAATAAAGAACAAAGGATCTCCCCCACCCATTGATCCTCCCAAAAATACGTGTCCTTACCATACCCCACAAAGCAACGAGTAAATCGAGAGAAGGTAGAAAGTTCGAAGGAGATATTTATTGATACATATATATTTTTATTTATTGATATCTATCATGCCCCACCTCACTCCTCCATGGGAAGACTAAGGCCCCAAGTCATCAATAAGTGGTTTTTTGTTTTATTTATTTTTTAAATCATGAAAAATTCATCAATCAATAGTAATTGCCCCCATGGGTGAGCATCTCTTGAATTTGGCTAAAACTTGATATTTTAGCAACTTTCAGATTAGGTGATGGACTCAAAATACAGTTTTGGTTTGATCCTTGGGCCAATGACACTTCTTTGAAAGCAGCTTTTCCAAAACTTTATACAATTTCCCTTTACCAAAACGGCTCAGTAGTGGACTTCTGGGATGCTAGCCTCCATTCTTGGTCCATTTTATTTCGACGATTCCTAAAAGAAGATGAAATCATTGAATTCCAATCTCTTTTAAAGCTTATCTCCAGCTTCTCACCTTCGGATGA
>JBBPDJ010000023.1:13769860-13786243 GCA_037974625.1 Cucumis cinereus
TTTCCTGCTTTCCACCTTGAGGACAAGGTGCATCTTGAGGAGGAGAGTAATGTTAGGGCACCTATTATGCTTACTTATCATAGAAGGGGTAAAAAGGGGATTAGTGAGAAGAAGGTTGTTAGTGGAATTGAAGGGGGGGACCACTAATGTACGAATATAAATACAAAGAGAGATTGAGCGGGAAAGTTAGTTTTGGAATTAGGAAGAGGAACCATCTCGAGAGAGAGAGGTTAGGGCAAGAACCAGTTTGGGAGTTCTTGAGGGTTTGTTCTGGTGTAATAGTTCTGAATTCTTAGTAAATAAAGATTTACAGATTTGATACCTATCAGTTTCCTCTGGTCTCTTATGTATAGGAGTGTAAACACAAATGATAAACTACAAAGAAAGCTTCCTAATACTTTGCTTAAGCCTTCGATCTGCTGCCTTTGTTACAAGGAGAAGGAGACCTTGGATCCTATTTTCCTTCACTGTGAGTTTGCTAGAAAGGGGTGGCTTTTTCTTTTCGATCTGTTCGGTGTTAAAATTTGTTGGCCTAGGAAAGTGGATGATTGGTTCAGTGAAGTCGCGCGTATGAGGCTTTTTGGCCCAAAAGGAAATGTTTTGTGGAGCAGTGTTGTTCGATCTCTTTTATGGGGGCTTTGGTTGGAAAGGAATAGGAGAGTGTTTAAAGATATAGTTAATTCTTTTGATTTTTTTTTGTTTGTGGTGCAAAACACAGCTTCTTGGTGATTGGTGATTTACAAATCATACTAAATTCTTTTGTAATTACAGTCTCTCCATGATTTTAAACAACTGGACGGCTTTATTGATTTAGGTGTCTTTAGGGAGGTCCCTCTTGTCCCTCACCTTTAAGCTATTCTTTGTGTTTTCTTCAATATAATCGTTTCTTATAAAAGAAAAAAAAAATCTTATATTTTTTATTATAACTCAATAATTTCCTTTCCTAGTTAGCTTCCTTATTTGTATCATTGTATGTAGCATGTATGCCCATTATTGGGTCCTCTGAAAATAAGAAATTAATTTCTCCAAAAACCAAATTTTATTGACAAAGAAACAGTTAAGAATTAAAAAGAATTATGACTATAGGTTTGAATTCAAGGCCATAGTTGGGTGCAGACACGGGAAAAAACCATCCATCCTTATTCCTCGAGTTAAATTGCATGAAATTCTTCTCCACCCTCAAACTCATCCTCGTTTCAAATGAAGAATTCCCACCATCATCCCTACCCTTAAAGTAAACATATTAGATAACACTTTTGAGCAACTGAAAATCTAACAAAAAAATATTATCTCGACTCATTTACAAATAACAATAAGCATTTAAAATGAATATTGCAAGAGAAATAAATCAGCATAGAAATATTCAAATCCTTTTTCTTTTCCATGAAACCAAAGAAACTCTCGAGTATTCTTACCTTCTCCCGCTGCAATAAGTGAAAGTGCATGAGCTGGAGATAATACGACTTCTTCCTTAATTCCTTCCACAAATGTGCCCTAAAACGTCAACACAAAAATAAATGCACATAGTTTCAACACTCTTATAATGATTTAACTCTTTATAGCTGGAATAAATATCATGATTCATGGCTGCAAGCAAGTAGAATATTAATAATAATGAAAACTGGCAAAGTTAAGATCCATAATTAGTCCTCTTCGACTCATTATGCAAAAGCCAAATGAATGTAAAAGGTTAGCCAGTACACTACCTGGGCATCCTCTCTGATTCTTAAATTTTGTCCAGCAGGATTCAACAAATCATTAACAACCTGGAATGAAGGAAACATTTTAGTGCCATTAAAACTACCCAACTTAAGTAGACACCTGATTTTGAATTATTTTACTTTCATTGTTGCATCGGATATCTAAAAGCTCATAAAAGTTCACTAATGAAGCGACAATAAAAATTAAGCATCAGAAACTAAAAAACCTAAATGGAAAGGATCATACCTCATTGTAGATTTCTAGGTATGACACCCGAAGAAGAAACTCCCGATTTGGAGTCTGGATGTAAAAAGACATTAAACAAAGTATTACTTTCAAGATGATGTATTTAAACCATAGATAGTTTCCTCGCATTTACCTCTTGGATGATGCTAAATGCATCCTTCACAGCCAGTGGTATTATTCCTGGCGACCTCTGATCACCCTACAAATGGGGTATGAACTATGTAAGCTCATTGGCAATGTCATCTAATCCAATTATATTTATGTATCTATATAAATCACATATTTCATAGTCTAATAAGAAGCACACTAGGTCTAGCTAACTTTATAACAGCCTGCCAGCCTCCTTCGAATATAGATTCATAAAATCGTGCCCTCTTACATGACAAGTTAAATGCATGCCCCTGAAATGTCTCTAGACCATAAACAAGCCATCAAAATTTCATCCAAGAATATGTAATATCTTTTTTGATAGAAACAACTTTTATTGAGAAAGAATGAAAGAATACAAGGGAATACAAAAAAACTTCCCACTAAAGAAGGGAATCCAACTAAGAGAAAGGCATCCTTTTCCTATTTTACCAGAACTTATGAGTACGGAAATATTTAGATGAAAGAAACAATAATGTTTGTTTTATTTTATAAGAAACCAAGTTTCATGAGAGAAATAAAAGACCATCCAAGAGAGTACAAAAAGAACAAGCCCAATAACAAAAAAGACCCCTAGCCTAGTTTTGAAAAAACCAGATCTCAATCCAATAGAATGATGTTAAGCTGTTTTTATTTTAAACGGATACGAGCCTCTTTATCAATTATATTAATATAAGAGACTAATGTTCAAAGTACAAGAGACTTATACTAAGAACGAATAGGACGAACATGATTACAGACAAACAAAAGTAAAGGCAAAAAAGAGCGAATAGAAAACAACATGAGTAAAACCTTGAGCCTAAAAGAAGGAAAAAGGTCAAAGAAACTAAGATCTGTCTTCAAACCAAAATTATTCCGCATTTCTCAACAATGTCCTTCAAATGATCGGGAATTTTATAGAGATGAGCTTTTGGAGGAGAATGTTTCTCAGTAATTAGATCATCCTCGGTCTAAAACAGGGTATTGAGGTCATATTCTATTGGATCCTTACCCGGCTGATCATCCTTCTCTGCTGTGTTAGTCGTATGTTCGGCTTCCTCACTGCTCACACTAAAAAGAGTCCGAAATCTTAGGTACTTTTCTTTTTCGAAGAGGGAAAAGGAGTTTGAATACGAGAACCTCTCAAAAAGTTTACTTTTGAATTAGGCAAGGAGAAAACGGAGTGTTTAAGATGAGGATGAACAGAACTCTGAGGATCTGATCTGTTTGAATGGAAATGAGCTTCCAAACGGGTACAATTTTCCTCCAAAAAATCTGGGTTCTGATTCAGAATCCATTTTTCTTTTAAACTCTTTTTTTTGTATAGCCTCTTTTATCGTTTTCCTTCTAGCAATATGTTTTGGGAAAATCTTGTAGGGATTATTGAACCTTTGATTTTTGGTGTTTTTTGTGCTTAACCTTTGACCCATATTAGGCCGAGGAGTAGAGGGAAGAAGAGGAAAGAGCAGACGAGGACGAATTGTAAGAAGGAGCTTTTTCTGTGAGGATTTCATTGGGCACAAAACCGGCAGAGGAGTTGAGGGCATAGGGCTTTGATGAGTTGGATTGGATTGGCCTGCAAAGGGAGGAAGGAGGGTTAGCAAGATTAAGGCTAGAATTCAAACGTCATTTCTTTCCAACTTCAATGATAGTTGAAATTCCAATTGGCATTAAAGACTGCTCGACCGAAATAATCGCTTTCCTTTTTAATTGCTTATTTTGGCTTCCCTAGCAAAAATCCTTTTACTTTTGATTTTTTTTTTTTCCTTTTTCTCTCCTCAATAAAACTCTCTTTAATTAGCCAAAACTTTTGACCTTCCTTTTGAGAGCAAACAGCTGGCTGAATTTGAATTTTTTTCTTGAACCCCACGCGCCGTCGAAGCCTCTCTGTTTTGACAGACCCGAGTTTGAGCAACTCCCCTTGAGAATGAAACATTGGGCATCGGAGCAGATCCTTCTTTCCTCAATTCCGGCACCGACGAAGGGTGGACTTTGAAGGTCAAGGCTGCAAATGGATTTCTGGAGAAAGATGGAGTGGTTATCATGGCATTGAAAACATCTAACGAAGGGGAGAAAATTGAGGCGTCAACTTCTTCATCTTCCATGACTTGGGTGACCCGAAGCTAATCGATTAGATTGAAAAAATCTAAAAGATTTATACTACCACCGGTAGTGTTTGGTGGATTCAAACTCTCTGTAGAGGATCTTTGTTATTGCCCAGAAGTTCTTGTTTCGTTTGTTGTAGGTTTTGTTACAGATCTCTTTAGAGGATCTTTGTTATTGCCCCGAAGTTCTTGTTTCGTTTTTTGTAGGTTTTGTTATAGATCTCTTTAGAGGATCTTTGTTATTGCCCAGAAGTTCTTGTTTCGTTCTTCGTAGGTTTTGTTATAGATCTCTATATAAGGATCTATGTTTCTAACCTAGAAGCTTTTTGTTTCGTTCTTCGTGGGTTTCATCTTTAGCCTAGAAGTTCTTTGTGTGTTTGGTTATTCGTGGATTTTTTCATTCTATCCCAGGTCTACTGATTTGACTCGAAAGTTTTCTTCGCAAACTCAGGTTGTTCGTGATTTTACCATCTTGAGTTTGAGGAAGAGTGTTGAAAAGGAAAATTAGGGTTTATGGATTATTAATATTTTCCATTATTATTTTTCTTTTTGGTATTTTCCATTTATGGATTTTCCTTTGGTGGTTTCTTTAAGATCTATTTATTCTCTACGTAAAAGATCATTATGTACTCTGAAGTATTATGATTTATTCAATAATATAGAAATTTTCAACACAAGCTAATAATTACAAGAAAGCCAATTAACGGAACCCACAAAGAAGAGTTAAATCAAGTCACCTTCCAAGGCTCTTCACCAAATCTCTCCACCCATTTGAAGATTCTGCTATTATTTCTCTCAACCCAAATACCCCACATGCGACTAATAATGTATTAATGTATTAAACTGTGAATAACTACCAGTTTGTTTTATGTTTAAAAATAGTTTATGAAAGGTGAATGGCATTACACTAACATTGAATGAAATACAACATCTACCTCAATAATTCCAACTATTTATGTTTTAAAGGAAACAACTTTTCATTGATAAATAAAAAGCCTAGTGCTCAAAGTACAAGGAAACCAAAAGCAATAGTATCCAATTTCCAAGACAAATACATAGAGAAAAAAGCATAAAAGGGCTAAGCAAAAGAAAAAAGGATCAATCCCGATCTAATGTGAAGAGGCTTGAACTCATACTAAACCAAAGCGAGCGATCCAATGAAGAGTTTTATTCTGTAAAGACCGTTGAACTCTCCCAAACCAAAGCTTTAACAGAAAACTTGAACCCCAACTAAACTTGAGAACAAGCACACAAAGAGAAAGGCTACAATACTATACAAACAACCAAACAAAGAGGGAATGACACTGGAGAAAGAACACAGCATATGCAGCAACAACCTTTGACCATCTCTACAAAAGAGTTAGGCTTGGAGAGTGTATCTTCAACCCAAACAAAGTGCAATGGAGCATTCCGTAAGATCGGGGACAAATTTAAACCACTTTACACAATTAAAGACCACAAGTTTCTAAAATTGAAGAAAATGTGGACGGTATCTGAGAGGGAGATAAAGGAGTACTCAACCTTGTAACTTGAACACCACAAAAGAGATAAATATGCTACTTTTGATTCTTTTTAGGTTGTTGTCCAATATACAGCCTCTCGGTGGTACACAAATTACACCAAATTCTTTTGTAATTATAGCCTTCTTATGATTTCAAAGAAAAGGAAGTCACTTATTCACTAGACTTAGGTTCTATGTTGGAATATACACGTTTGTCTCTTATCAAAAATGTAATAATTCTTTTATTGTGAATATCCTTGTTATATTTTCCTTTTTGGTTTTTCTGCATTTTCCTTCTTTGGTCACCCTTGTATCTTGTATATATAATTTTGTAGTGAATACAATAAGGCATTCTGTTTTTCTCTCAAACCTAAGTGTTATACCAAAAAAAAAAAAAAAAAAAAATCCTTGTATCTTGAACACATTGTTTTTCCTCATTCCAATGGATCAATAAATCAAAAGCTTTTCCTATATGTTCTACTAAAATCTAAAACGATTCCTCAGGAACTGGGTCCAAATAATGAAAATCAGATTCTTCAAAAATCACGCTAACAACCGAGTCCTCATTGAAATCATAGTGTCGAGATCCTTGGAAGGAGAGTGACAAGCAACACCTCTAATAAATTGAATCTTCGACACAGGGATCAAAAGACTCGATTGACTAAAACCTTTCAGGAACAAGGACTCCTTGCCAAACTGTGTACACAATTCTTAGACAAGGAATGAACTTGAGATCGTGCACACTTGTCCTCTAGGCTTTAATGAGTCAGAAATAACAATTAGAAGCTGGGAAGAAGAATGATTAACAACTATCCAGGTACAATCAAAGGAAAAGCTGGAACAAACCTACCAGAAGCAGGAGATTCTTCTTCCAACAATCTATCTGTCTTTAAAATACCATTACTTCCTTGTTAAAAAAATAAAAAGCTTCCTCGTAATAATACACTAGTGCTCCTAATTTCTTTATAACAAACAGAGAAATAAAGAAGAGTTGGAATTGTCTTCTTCAAAAACCCAAACGACGGTTAGTAACATGGTATAAGTTATTCAATCACAGACGCTGCAATCAGATTGGCTTCCAACCAACTTAGGACCACCTAAAAAAAATGATATTCTCTCTCTTTGTCGATAAAGATGGTGAGTATGATTTATTGAGACTATCATTTTATAGCCATTCATTTAATAATTTGTATGCTTCCTACATGCTGAGGTCAAATTTTCCCTCATCTCCTATTAAATAAAATGGTATTGTTCGTGCAAAAATACAGATCATAAGAAATGCTGAGGGAAATAAATTTTGCATCTTACATGCATGGTGTGAGTCTTCCCACTGCTCGTCACCCCATATGCAAATATTGTACCTGAGAAGGGGGGAGACATGATTAGAAAATAAACAGCAAAACATACTTTTCAAACAGTAAATCATGGTCATATGACAAAAACGGTATTAGTCAGCAGTTTTAATGCTCAGACGGGTCGTAGTAAAGCCAGCAAATGCCAAGTGTAGCGATCAGGAACATTCTTATTATAGACAAGTAATTCGAGAGAAGAGTATTTTCTATATTCACAGAGTTATAGTACAGATACATATATAGAGAGAATGTAGAAACCCTAGATGGTATGTAAAATTAAAATTAAGGGCCTATATTATAACACTCCCCCTCAAGCTGGAGCAAATATGTCAATCATGCCCAGCTTGTTACATAGATAGCTTATTCTTGCTCCATTTACAGCTTTGGTAAGAATATCTCCTTGTTCTCCAGTCTTCAGATATCCTGTGGACACCAATCCTTCTTGTATTTTCTTGCGAATAAAGTGACAATTCACCTCAATATGTGTAGTCCGTTCATGGAACACTGGGTTAGATGCAATGTGGAGTGCAATTTAATTATCACACCATAATTTAGCTGGCACGGTAACACTTAAGCCTATCTCAGACAATAGTTGTTGTATCCACACTATTTCACACACAGATTGGGCATAGCCCTATATTCTGATTCGGCACTTGAACGAGAAACAACATTCTGTTTCTTACTCTTCCACGATACCAAGTTACCTCCTACAACACAATATCCAGAAGTCGATCTCCTATCCTCTTGAGATCCAACTCAATCAGCATCAGAAAAACATTTGAAACGATAAAGCGCGTGCAGTTTCAAGTAAGTGCCTATTTTTCCATTCAACAACTCCATTTTGGGATGGATTGTCAGCACAAGAAGATTCATGAATGATGCCATGCTCACAAGTAAATGCCAAACACATGAGAAAAATATTCACCAGTATTATCGGTGCGTAAAGTTTTGATAGAGACATTAACTGATTTTTAATTTCAGCATGAAAAGCACGAAAAAGAGATAGCAACTCAAAACGATTTTTCATTAAATATAATTAAGTCATACGAGAATGATCATCAACAAAAGTAACAAAATAACGAAAACCTGTTTGAGACACAACTCGACAAGGACCCCAAATATCGGAATGAACTAACTCAAATGGAGCACTCGCTCGTTTATTAACTCGAGGACTTGAACTAAGATGATGAAACTTAGCACATTGACACGAACCCCAATGCAAAGAGCACAAAGACTGAAACTCTGGATAAAGCTTCTTCAACACGAACAAAGATGGATGACCTAAACGACAATTGACTTCAAATGGAGATGGAACGACAGAGCATGCCACACCCTGCGGTGCTTGGTGTTCAAAGACATAAAGACCACCTGACTCATATCCTCTACCAATAACATTCTTCGCCACCTGATCCTGAAACAAGCAATAACTAGGAAAGAACAAGAAAACACAATTACGGTCGTGAGTAAGTTGGCTAATAGAAATTAAATTAAAGGACAGGTTAGGCAAATGTAAGACAGAAGCCAAAGACAAAGATGGGGTAAGGGGAATAGTGTCAGACCCAAGAACAAAGGATGTGGAACCATCTGCCAAAGTGACAGAGGGGAAAGGGGCAGGGAACAATGGTCTAGAAAATAAGCGAGTATATGGGCTGTGACACCAGAGTCTATGACCCATTTGGTTGAGGATGTAAGGAGACATTTGGTATTACCTGAGTCGACAATAGAGGCAATAGGAGCAGAGGAAGATGACGCTCGCAATGAATCCTGGTAGATCTAAAATTTAACGAACTCGTTTGCAAAAATAGTAACTGACTACTTGTCATATCATTCGTAAAAGCTACCTGAGCATGCTGAGAACGTTGAGTATTCTTATCCAACAACTTTCGACAATCACGTTTCAAATGACCGGGCTTAGGCAGTAGTTACACTTACACACAATCTCTATAGAATTAGATTTGCGATGATCAGAACTATTCCTCTAAAAGGTGTGATCCATCCTTCGAGGTACCCTAGTGGTATTGTACTTGCTGACAAGTGCGCTACTGGATTGAGGAATAGGAGTAGGAACAGGGGATTGAGAGCTTTCAATACGAAGGACACGAGTGAAAGCATCGTCTAACGATGGGATTTTAGAGTTAGATAAAATCTGTGCCTTGGCCATTCCAAATTCAAGGGAGAGGTCATGCAAAAAGATCATTACATCCATCTTTTTCCGTTGAGCTTGTTGAACTTTAACATTTGTATTGAAGGGTAATAACAAATCAAGCTCTGCAGCTATCCTCTTAAGGTGCATAAAGTAGCTGGTAATAGATTCAGCTTTTTGTTCGGCACGGAAGAACTGCATACAAACGTCAAACATTCTATAGACTTGCTCTTTACCAAAATATAGAAACTCTAAAAATGCCAAAAGTTCCTTAACAGACTTACAATGATCAACCAATTCAATGATCTCACTGTCAATGGAATTTTTTATCTAAAGTTGAAGGCGAGCGTCATCGCGAAGCCAGTCCTTCTTGTGCTTCGCATCGGTGGGGGGATCGTCAATCATATGATCATCCATATCAGTACTTCGCAAATAAAAGAGGATTGTCCAACGCCAATCATAATAATTAGATCCATTTAATTTATGTTCGATGATCTTGGATACTGAGGGAATTACATTCGATACCACCAAATTCTTTATATCATCCACATGAATGATGATTGGATTGCACACAAATGAAATAAACCAAACCCAAACTGAATCACAGATCAGAATCACTCACCAAAACAGAAGCGCACCAATGCAGATCAGAATCACAAATCAAGAAAAAAAACGCGAATTGGCCGAAAAAAATAATCACAAACCCAAACTTCACAGACTAGCTAGAAAGATAGTTTCGAGACAAGCCCAGAAGACGGAAGCGAAAAAAAGGTCTCACGCGCCGACGCGTGAAGATGTACAGAAAACCCTCGGCGACATGTGAATTTCACGCGCGGTGGTTTTCGGCCGACGGTGAGATCAGATGGAGGCGGACAGTGGCGATGCTCACTCTCAGATGGACGGTGTCGACAGACGGCCACTCGAAGATGACATTAAAGTTTAACCCTAAGGGAGAGCATGAAATTCACAGAGTAATTCGAAAGAAGAATATTTTCTATATTCACAGAGTCATAGTACAGATACATATATAGAGAGAATGTAGAAACCCTAGATGGTATGTAAAACTACAATTAAGGGCCTATATGACATAAATATATATTATAACAGTTATCAATGGCATTCATTCAGAGCCGAGCATGAATATGTACAGCGAAAAAATGAATGTAAGCTATGTTGCAGACACAAGGGAACTATTTTCCTAAATGATCTGATAGGGAGAAGTAAACCCCCCCCCCCCCCCCCCCACCAGTAGTGAGGGTGTCAAAGGGCCAGCAGGAGTTGTACTTGTTGTAAATCAAAATGTAAGTGTGGCCCACTCCTTAGTAAAATGTGGGTGGGGGGTTGTGAACCAGTCTTTGGTGAGTGGAGAGAATACAGGGCTCTAGTTTTGTAGCGCTTTTCCATCTTCATTAATGTAATTGATAATCCTTATAAAGACTCCATCGGCGCACTTTCTTGGGCATGCTATGAGGAGAGAAAATGAAACATCACAAATCCGCTTACCTTTGGAACTTAGTAACAGCTGAGCTTGGACAAAGTTCAATTACCATTTGCTCTTTCCAAATGACCCCTCCACCCTTTTACGAAGGAAACAGAGATCTTGAAGACCTTTGGCTCATTTGGAACAAGAGGAATCATCGCATATTCGAAGATAGAAATTCGGATGTCTATCACTTTATTAATAATATTTTGTATACTTCACTTTCATGGTGTATATTCACGTTTCATTTTTTATTGCTATCTCACTTCTCTTATTTCACAATGGAATACCATTAAGTAATCCCACACGGCACATGTTGCCCTTTTGTAGTTTCACATCATCAATGAAATATGATTATATGTCTCGTATTTTTAAATTCCAAAAAAAGGAACAGCAGCTGAACTTTTGGTGGCAGCTTTAAGGAATTGGGTATTAATATTGTTATACGTTGTTTTTTGTTCCCTACTCTTAGTCTACTGGTCCTTCATCACAACTTATCCTTCTGACTTTTCACGTTTAAAACAAAGCAAAATGAGGGCAACTATTGTAACCCGAAAGAACTTAATAAATCAATTAATTATTGATATATACGGCAACTATTTACTCAAACTTAAACTTGATGCAAAATATTACCAAACCAAATATCAGTACAGCTTACCATTAACACCCTCCATAGCGCCACTAACAACATGCTGAGCGGCGATATCATAGACATGACGAGTTGTTGTTGTAGGACCAAAAACTCGATCTAAAAGCATGAAAAGAACATATTTGAAGTGAGACAACACTACTTTGACATTATAACAAAATTTAGAACCGTGACCTCTTCAAACAGATTATTGATTACAAATTTAAAAGTAACAGAATCAAAGACAATTAAAACACTTTACATGACTATTGGACACATGACAAAATAAGATACAAAGATTTCTGGAAAAAGAAGAGTGAAAATAAATCTAAATACTAAATATGATATGCAATGCCATATGAAACATTAAGTACAAGTACACATTCCAATAAAACTCGAAAAACTTTAGATTTTAACATGAAATTTTGATAATTTAATAGTACCATCAGCAGGACAATTGCATTAGATGAAGGAATATAGAATAAAAGTACGGTAAAGAATGATTTGCAGTAACACCATTCTAATTTTTCTCCATAATAGAGCCTAGGGGTATGATTGATTCATACATATTTGGTGCCTATGCATCTTTTAATCTAAGAGTTGAGCAAACTAATAAGTTGTTATTGCAATCTTTCTCTTTCAACCAAGTACAAATATCTTACATCATAAGGCATCAAATACACTTCAAAAAATTACCATAAGCATATGCTGTAGTCGGATTATGCTCATTCCGCACAATTGTTTCACCATCCGCATACCATGCAATATCCTCCCCTTGACGAATCTCCCTTGGACTTCTCAAAGAAAAAACAGTCACGTTCATTAGAACTTGGGCAAAAAACCTACTTGTAGAAGCTATAGATGAATTTGTAAAAAACAAAAATGCACCTGAGCGGACGAAAGCGAACCGTGACTGTGACATTTTCTTTGGATCTTTCCACATCTAAGTGCACATTTTCTGAGTAAAAACACTGTGGCTTACTTCGAGCTGAAGAAGAAGCCGGAGAGCTCTGCCCATCGATAGAAGTTTCCAGATACTGTTTTGATGATGAGGTAGTAGAAGATGATGGCGATTTGGCAACCCTTGTACTAACAGTACCTAATTTTTTAGACTTTGGACCTTGCCTGGATGCCATTACCACTTCCAATGGATTCTAAAATGTGATGTAGAACAATATCAAAGATCTTTTAGAAACAATTTTGGTATCTCAGTCTCCTAAGAATTGCAATGCAATTCCTTAAACGTGGGGTCAGATGGAGAGAGAACCTAGAAGGTTAATTAGCAAAAAATGGGAACCATAAATTCCTAATTCAAGGCCATCCTTCAGCACGTTGAGAACATATAATAACTTCGCAAACAGTCTAAAAATTGAATAAGCTCACTAGGATAAACAATGTACCCAATAAAGAACTGTAACGCCCCAATTTCGGTTACTAAAAAATTTGAAGGATAATTTGCATACGTGGGTTCTCATTGGAAAGCCAAATTTCAAGCTCGCCGAACTTCAAAACCCCAGCAGTAGGGTTGAATTAAACCCGTCAACATAACATTTTATCAACAACCCCAAAGCAAAGAGGAAGAGGAAGAGGAAGTGGAAAGAGAATAAGAGAAGCAGCTAAGAAAAGCCGTACAAAGTCGAATTTTCCCTACTACTTTCTCCTGAAGCTGAATCAGAAGACACCTTTTTCCCCTTTGGACCCCAACCCATTTCAGGTAAACCCAGGAGGATAAGAGTGGAGAAAGTAAATTACCTGGAAGGAAGCAAAATCAGAGAAGCATTGCAGGTGGAATCGAGGTTTACAAAGAAAAAGGGGGAAATTTGAGGAGGGGGGGATCTTCTTGGAACAGTGGGAAACACAGATCTAAGAGTGAGGAAGTAAGAGTAAATTAATGAAGCAACAAATAAAGGAAATAAATCATAATCAAAGTCATCATAATCATGCATCAGTAAGAAGAAAGAGAGAGAGAGAGAGATTAAAGAAAGAAAGAAACATACTATAATTTTGTTAATTGTAATGGCAGTTTAACTTTCGTTACTTGGCTTGGAAGCGATGCCCTCCATCAAAGGCAAACCACATTTCCAATCCAACTTTAAGAGAGAAAAGGAAGCTCATAAACTTGCAATTTCAGGCATAGATATAGAGAGAGAGAGAAATGGAAAAGTAAGAGAGGGAAAAGGGAAAACAAAAAGGTAGAAAAAAAAAAAAAATGTATGTCTACGGTGGCACTGTGTACAAACTACAAAAGAAAGACTACTACGTAAAATAGTTGTTGGGAGAGAGACAGAGAGAGAGTGATTGTTCTCACTGTCCCCTTTTTGACATCACTCAAATTACTATTTTGGTCTCCAATTTAATATTTCTATTTTTTTTGTTTAAATACCGATTTATAATGAAATTTAATATAATCGTAATAAAATTTCAATTATTATTATGTTCACATACAATCATCAATCTATCATATTTACTATGATTCTTATCGTTTAACCCTAACAATAACGATCTGTCTATTTAAAAAACAAAAATGGATATAGGATAATTTAAAAATTGGAGTTCATGAAAAGAAAAATAAATGTTTATAAATTATGGGTGTGCGTTCACTTTTGGCCAATTTTAAATTATTTAAATCATAACTTACTTTTGAACTATCCTGATTATTACATACAAACTTTATATTATTTTTAAAAAAATATTATTATTATTATTATTTTATATAGTTGACTTGATTTAAAAGCACTTTATGAAAATGTCCTTGTTTGCCTTATTCAATTGGGCAAGTGCTTCACCCACAAAATCTACATTCTTTTTCCAACTTCTGCTAATTCTTTTTTACAAACTTATATATAATTATCTAAACACGTTTATAATTATTATAATATATATATATATATATTCAAAATGAGCTCAATTGCATACATTTCTACATTTTTTTTTATCGTTGATGTCATTGATTGTACTAGAATTAAATAATTTATTACGTAATGTGCAATTTTTTTAAAAATAATTTACATATATATATTTAATTTTAAAAAATTATTATAAATAATAAAAACGGCTGAAAATATTTATAAAATATAGCAAAATTTTAAATTATATTAATGAAAATGATAGATGAATATCTATCATTAATAAAATATTTTACTACATTATACTATATTTGAAAATGTTGTTTTGATTTTTGTAATTAAGAACCGATATAAAATGATGTTTTAAAATGTTTGAAAAAAAAAAGTTAACCAACATAAATTATTGATTGTTGTTCAAGAATAAAGGCCACTTTTTTTTTTCTTTTATTCAAAAGTTACATCGACTTACCCTAATGCAATGCCGAACCACCCAAAACAAATAAGTATCATCACAAATTTTCTAAAATTATAAGGAAAATATTCACGTATTTTAAAATAATGCTTTTATTTAATTTTTTTTTTAATTTTGGAAAGAAGATTAATTTTAAATCTAAAATAGTATTTTGATCTCCATATTTTTAGTTTTGTTTAATTTTATTTTTGTTGACGTATTTTTAAACCTCTAATTTTAATCTAAATACTTTTGATAAATTATCTTATCATTGTGGTGGTAGATCCAGGAACTAATGTCACTGAGGCATAAATTTGTATATGAACTTTTCGATTTATGTCTATATATATATAGTTCTTAAACTTTAAAAATTTTATAATAGATGTCTGAATTCTTGATTTTTTTTGTTAAATAGATTCTCAGAATAATAATTTTACATTCAATTAGTCTCTTATATATTCAAAATAATGTTAAAAGCTAAATGTTATAACAAATATTATTGAAACTTTTTTTTTAAAATAATGTATCTCCCTGGAGGATCACAAAAAAGTAAATAAATAAATGTATCTATTAACTATAAATTTGAAAAATTAAGGTTCAATTAGAGGTCAAGCTATTTTTTAATGAAATAATTCATTTTAACTTTAATATATTTGAGATTCATTAGAGTTACAATAGAAAGTTTTGAAATTTATGAGTTACAGTTTTTTAAACTTAAGGACTAACGGTGTAATTCAACCCTCATTTAAATATGTAACTTTAAATGTTCTAATATACCTTATTTAATATCTAGATTAAATAAAGAAAATACTTTTATAGAATTGTTAACAAAATAATAATAATAATAATTGTGTGTGTGCATATATTAAAATATAGAATGAAAAGAAGACTATATATCGAAAAATATAGTAATAAAAGAAAAAAGAAGTGTAGTGTGTTAAAGAAAATTAGAAAAATGTAATGTAAATATTGAAATATAAATGAACCGATATTATATCTAAATAAGAGTGATGTTGAGGACATGAAAGTAAGGTTAAGAAAAGCTTAAAATAAATTAAAGTTATTACATATATCAACTTCCTTTTTGGTGGCTCAATAATATGAACTTCAAAGTTAAGCGTGCTTAGCTTGAAAGAATCCTATGTTAAGTGACTTCCTGGAAATTTTTCTAGGAGATATGTGAGTGAGGGCAAAACATCTTGAAATGACTCGTGTTGGTGAAATGTCGGAGCCGTCCAAATCCTGATCTGAATCTTGGGCGTAGGGCGTTACATATATAATAATTATATAATAAACAACATTTTTTTCTAAAACATTTAGCCTCTATTATCTGTGTTTGAGTGGTTATTTTTTCATGAAAATTAACTATCAATTTTAATTTATTAGAAGTACAAAAGTTTTCTAAAAAATGAATATTTAAAAGAACAAAGATCAACCAAATTAAATAATGGTTTAACCTAATTTGAAGTATTTTTATTTTAATGCAATTATTTAGAGCTTAATTATTTGACGCATTTTCTCAATTTTGTAGTTGGAGAAGTGGGACTTCAGAAATCAAAGGTGGGCGGAATGAGAATATTTTTATTTTTGAGAAATTTGGAGATATGGCAAAATTTAGTAGAGGTGGTTTGAAAAATGGCATGAATTTTTTTAAATAAGAAAAATAGCAAATCCATTGATAAGTGTTTTTGATATTCCAAATTTACCCTTCTTAAGATCTAATAATAAATTTAAAATATCTTGAGTAAAGATCAAATAATCAATTTAAAATATGCTTGAGTAAATCTAGGTAGATTGCAACTAA
>JBBPDJ010000023.1:13813574-13830420 GCA_037974625.1 Cucumis cinereus
AAAATGAAGCACAACGGGAACACGGATATCGAGAAAATAATATTAAAATAATAACAAATAAGAAATAAAGAAAATAAAGATATTTCTCAAATTCTTCCACTAAGCTCCAAATTCTTCCACTTAGCTCTTCCACTTTCTCCCTTATATTTGGAATACTCTCCAATGTGTGTTATCCTTACAAATGCCACCAAAAGCCACTATTTATAGGCTATTTGACATGCATGAGGTGGCTTACATGGACACTAACCATGAGGGAATGAATGAAATATGCTAAACATATGTGTTAATGGATACATGCCACATGACATTTTGGACACTAAACTTTGCATGGAGCATCTATTCAATTTGCAATATTTATAATAATTATAAATTTAAAAGGATTTGTTCATTATTTACTTTTTGTCAAAAGAAAAAGAAAAAGAAAAAAGAAAAAAAGAAGATGAAATGCACTAAATCCTCAATTCATAGACCGAAATTTGCAAATAATGATAGGAGTAAGAAAATTTGAATAAATGAAGGTAACTGATGAATAGTACGTGATTCCTAATAGACATTCATGGGTGTTCATCATCAATATTTTCAAAATTATGAAACTAAGTGAAACCACCACTAACCTTATGGACCTTGACACATCGTTCTTGGGATTGACAACGTCTAACAAACAAATCAATTTTATGGAAGATCTTGTTTATAAAAAGTTTCCATCGTGTAAAGCTTTCTAGAGATCCAAATTATAAGGGATCATAATCGGAATGTGTAGTTGCTTGTGAAGCTGCTAAAGAAGTCGTAGTTATGAACGATTGCTACATGGCCAATTTACTGTTGATTGGTTATATTCATGAACATATAACCTCACGATTTCTAGAGACTCAAATTTAGTGTTGATTTTAGTAGAGTGACATGTAGGCAACGAAACGAATATTGATTAATGAATGAATTATCAAACAAATTATTGCATCGATATAAATATTTTAATTTACAATTTTAAAAATTAAAAATCAAAAGCCAAAAACATAAAAGAATGGGTTAACAAATAGATACTAAATTATTGCATTGATATAAATATTTTAATTTACATTTAATTATTTTTTAATCATGAATCATTATTAGAAGATTTAACGGTAAATTTCCATAAGGCATGTTTTCTTAATTATTATAAAAAAATAATTTCAGTTGAGAAAGGGAAAAAAAGTATTAAAAAAAGTGGTCGAGTTTTGATTACTTGATCATTAAAAGAGGAAAAATATTAGGACGAAAATACTCTTTTGGTCCGTGTTCATTTAGTCTCTGACTTTTTAAATTAGTCATTTTAGTCCTGAGTTCTTAAGAATAGGGTTAAAAAGTCGCTCTTAACAAAAAAAAAAATCATTAAATTGAATATAAAAAATTAAATTTAAGTTTTTTTTAATCTTTATTTTTTCACTCTCTGTTCCTAGTTCACTCTCCTTCTTCTTCGTCCTTCTCTCTCCTTCTCTCTTTTATCTGTGTTATATGTAGGGTTTAGGGTTTATATGTAATGAAGATGGAAGAAAGAAGGAGAGAGGAGATTGAAAGGATGGAGAAGGAGAAAGAAAAGATAGAGATTAAAAAAATCTTAAAATTTTCTTTTTTAATATTAATTTTAATGATTTATTTGTTGGGAAGGATATAGTTAATTTGAAAACTCAAAGATAAAATATACATATTCACCAAAACTTAGGAATCAAAATGATATTTTTCTCAAATTATTAGGAATTTGCAAAGAGAGAGCGAAGAATGTACCACATTTTGATAATAATTTTAGAAAGCACAACAATGGCCCAATTTTACGGTGAATATAGTGTGTGCACTAATTGTCGGGAAATTTGACTAGATAGCAACTTTTAAAGTTGTAATTGGAAATATAACAAAAAAATAAAACAATAAGAAAAATAGCAATTCCAATCCTTCCACGTTCATTCTTGTTTTCAATATACCTACAATACCCTCACAAAAGATCTACAAATTTGTTTAGTTAGGATGTATATTTAAAAAAAAAAAAAAAAACTTTCACATATCAAAATATAGATATTCTCCAAATCTCTCCAAATATTTTTCAACTATAAAATGAAATCCAAATATCTCTAACTATAAAATCCAATAAGAAAAAACGCAGTAAAAACAATAAATTAAACTTTTTTGTAAATGGAAAAAAATAAAGAAAACCCATATAAAATCTCACCGGAGAAAGAACATCCGAGAGAGAGAGTAAGAAGGGAAAAACAGATAAGAAGGGAAAAACAGAAGGAGGAGTAAGAATAACTAGACAAGAGAGGAAAATGACAGTGAAGTGAGAAGAAGAATGTGAATAGTGCTTGGGTATCCTCCAAGCACAACGAAGGCGGCGGAGCTGGGGAAGCAGATGAAAAGTATAGTGCCGGCGAAGACATGGATGAGGGGTACCGAGATTACGACATTGAAAACTCGGAAAGTCCACAGAAAAAACAGAGTTCAATGCATTCACTTGAGAATTTGGCGATGGAAGGTCAGAGGAATGATAAGGAGATGCTTTATCAGGGAAATAGAGGATCTATAAGGTCTAGAGTTTCAGAGGGGAGAGACCAGCAAGAGGGGCTCGAATTTTCAGGGCCTTTAGATACGGATGCTAGGAATTGGAAGTGCGGGACTAGCGGTGATAGGAATGGGAATGGTAGGAGAGGGCTGTGTGGGAAAGATGAGGTTATTCCGGTAACATCGGATTCAACTCCAATGGCTCAGTCTATCTCGATGGTAAAATCCCCAAAAAATATATATATTTCATTCGATTTCAATTATCAAGTAAAAATCCAAACCCCCATTCTTCTTTACTGAAAAGGGAAAATCAAAAGAACAACAATTTTTTCCCGTATGGACACTCTGCTTTAGTGTTTAGCAGTTAAAATGTAAAATAAAATAGCATTTAAAAAATAAAGAATCAGATTGATTTGTTTAATACCAACCAACATTGACGAAAATAAATGTTTTTTTTTTATTTTTATTTTGGTCATTACTAGGAAAGCTGTATTGAGCAGTACTACCAAATTAGAACTGTTATGCTCTATTCTAACTCTGTAATTGGTTTCCTTTCGTTCAGGACTAAAATTAGTGTTTGAATCCTAAAAAGTAGATTGGGGAAGGCTGGAGAAGGTGATCAGATGTGGGTTTGATCCAAAACAAAAGAAAGTGTTCTTCAGGTGGATTCAGAATTAGTGCACGTAATTCATTGCAAGTCAGAGGAATTTGGGAGCCCACTTTTTTCGAATCAAACATCAGTTGTAAGGATTCGATAAATGGCTCATTGGGCATCGAGTAATCCATTCTTTAATCTTTCAATTCAATTCTATGTGATCAATTTAATTCTTTGTGAAGGAATATGAGGAAGAAAGATGGAAGAAAATGATAGAGGTTGTTGGGGACAAATACTAGGTATGTGTTTGTTCTATTAACAAATACAATATATTTGTTTAGTTGATATGCACCCTATTTTTTACTTGGATGCAAATAGGTGGTTTAGTGGATAAACATATATTTTTTTAGCAAATACAAAGTATTTGTTATAGTTTTTTTAGCAAATACAAAGTATTTGTTATATTTTTTTTAGCAAATACAAAGTATTTTTAATTATTTTTTTAACAAATACAAAGTATTTGTTTATTTGAGATTTTTCAAGTTTTGTATTTTAGATTTTTAAAATCAAGCAAATGATGTAAATTGTATTTTCTTTCAAATATGTATTTTAGACCTACCTCTTAATTTGTTAAACTGTCTTTCTTTCGAATACATCATATGTGCTACTGTGTGTGCTACTGCAGTGTTTAGTAATTTTTTTTCTATATAAGGTATTTGATTTTTTGGTCTTTAAGTTTAGGACTAATATTGATATTTGTGGGTCTAAGTTTCTGAATAATAATTATTTTATATTTATGGTGAAATTTGGTTTTCTAATTTCTATGAAATTTGGACGATTCACGATTTTACTAGATTTTTTAATAATAATTTCGGCATTTAGGGATAATTTCGGCATTTAGGGATAGAGTTAAGATTTGATTGTTAAGATTTGAATTTTAGAAATAGTTGTTAAGATTTGAATTTTACATGGTTTGAATTAGTTAGAGGTATTTGAGTCAATTATTAATTCATAATTAATAATTATAAAATTCATTTTGCTATTTTTATAATTAATTTTTTTTTTTTTTTGCTATTTTTCAAAATGAAACCTCTTATTTTGCCATTTTCTTGTTGCTCCTTTAATCTACCCGCAATGCGCACAAGCTGTCTTATGTTTCACTTTTATATGATTTCAGTAAAACTTTGCGTTGTTCTTATAAAAACAAATTATTATTTATAGGATTATTTTAAAAAATAACAAAATAAACCAAAATATTTATAAAATATTATAAAATATCAGTCTATCAACAAAGAATTGCAATCAATCAAAATAGATCTATGAATAGACACCAATAGTATTCTATTTTGATCTATCGTGATTTATCGCAAATAAATTGTGATATTTTACCATATTAGTAAATATTTTGAGAAGTTTTATCAAAAAAATTTCTCTTATGCATATTAGATTCACATAGTTAATATTTTTTTAAATTAAATTTTGTTAATTTTTCTATAATATAATCAAAATGTCAAACTAAACAAAAAAATATATACATATATATACATACATACATATATATATAGGTTTAAAAATTAGTCAACAAAAGTTTAAAATTTAGATAGAACACCGTAAAAACGACATTAAAAATTAAATTAAAACAAATTAAATGTT
Source organism: Cucumis cinereus (assembly GCA_037974625.1). Classification (NCBI taxonomy): domain Eukaryota; kingdom Viridiplantae; phylum Streptophyta; class Magnoliopsida; order Cucurbitales; family Cucurbitaceae; genus Cucumis; species Cucumis cinereus. The sequence goes on from JBBPDJ010000023.1 coordinate 13,818,352, forward strand.
ATTATTATATTGTCTTCGTCTAAGCTAAATCAAGACTAAGAATTAGACGGATCAAAAAATAGACAAAGACTCATCAGCTTTGCTTTCTGCTGAACACACAAACCTGCGTAGAATCTAGAAAACTTAGAGAGGGCCATTGCTGGTTCAGTATAAGGACTCGGCCAAATAGATGATTGTTTTTTTCTTTTTATAATTAGCGGCCACATAGATGATTGTTATATGCTTTAAAAGCTAGGAAGTTGATGAGGGCCTTTCTTTTCTTTTACGTGCTACATGCGAATCGGGCAGTTGATTATAACTGCCTACACTCATTGATGCACATGACCCTCGAGTCTCAATGTTTTCAGACGTTTTACCATTCACCGCTGTATCCGAGGCTGCGGAAACACCTGGCCTGGTAACACACAACCAAGTTCGTTCTAGTTCGGAGTCCTTTCCTGCAATTGGAACATGCCAAGATCCTGTTTCTAACTCCTGAAATGAAGGCAAAGATAATTAAAGGGTCATTTTCTCAAAGTGCATTTATCAGTGCAAGACAGTGTTATCCCCACTTCTTATTGCTAATGAAGCGGTTGACGAGTATAGTATATATGAAAAAGAAAAACTCAGATTCTCAAACTCATCCCAATTTGTATTGTCTATTGGTTTGGCTGTTTTATTTCTTTCATTTTCGTTATACTTTCAACATTAGTCTCTCTTTCCATTAATTAAATGAAAATTTTTGTTTCTGGGTCTTACATAAGGTTACCATTTTTCTGTCTCCAGTTTTGAAAGTTATGCATTTGGAATAGAAGTATTTGCTGTTTCTCACTTCTTATTTTAAGGAACTTGAAGAAATTGATTAGTTAAGAGTTCATTTGATAAACATTTTGTCGATGCATGGCAGTTTATTTTGTAACAAGTTATACAAAAACTCATTCTTAGAGTTCAGTTTGTTTTGCAGTAAAAGAAAAAAGGAGGAGAAAGAAGAAGAGAGATCCACATGAACAAGGAAATCATTATTCGCCATGAACTTGTAAACTTCAAAGAACTTTCAATCCAGATTTTTAAAACAAACTATCGTCAGAACAAACTGAAGGCACTTCTCTTGGGTAGTAAATTAGTAATACAAACATGTTTCCAGTAGGTCTTTTTTTCTTAGAGGGAAAAAAAGGTCTCAAGCAGCCATCAACACCGTCTGTTTTTCACGGTTAAAAATAGGCTTGTGGCTAATTTTCTTGGCGTGTTTCATTTTATTTCATTTTTTTAAAAAGGAAACAAAACTTTTCGTTGATGAAATGAAATGAGATGAATGCTCAAAATACAACGAAATAAAATAAAGCAATTACAACTAAGTATAACCCATAACAGAGAAATTATTCAAGAAACATTTTGAAGTCTTAGTCAATGTTAAAAACAAATTATTTCTAACAATTTTCAGCGGAAACAAAAAAGTTCATGAGCACGAGTAAAATCATGTGTGCAACAATAGGAAAAAAAAAAAAGAAAAGTAACAAGCTCAGGAAGCAGAAGGTACCTGAATTACAACAGAATAAGGGGGTGGCATTTCAAGTCTCAGTTGACCCTTAACAAAAGTGTAACGAATCTGCAAAAATACGGCATATCAATGCATGAGAACACGTATTAAGGCTACATTTGGTTATTATTTGATTTTTAGTTTTAGTTTTTAAAAATTAGCATATAAACACAATTTCCATATCTAAATTTCTTGCGTAGTTATAAACCTTTTACCAATGTTATCAAAAACCTTAAAGCTTTGAAAACTAAAAAAGAAAAAAGTGAGAATTAAACTTGTTGCCTAACAAAAATGCAACAATCGTTAGAACTTAGAAGAAATGAGCTTAATTTTGAAAAACCAAACGGTGCCTAAATTATGTGCACACTAAGGTTTATGTAGATAACACATACTTGATGTTTCTCCTTCCACCTGAGAAATAAGTCGTTTCCCAAAAGTTCAAAAATATGATCTCGCATCTCATCATTTGTGACAAGTAAGCACTTCAATTTTACAGCGGCATAAAGCCAATACCTATATATGGTAAAAGAATATGATCAACAACAGTTTGGATGCATCAAAGTGACAAAATCACAACTCACAAGGCTTCTAGTAAACAAAACAAAAACTAGTTCAATCCAATACTTCACATCTCAAATCAGTTTTAGAATTATTAGTCAAGGGCATACCAATCGTCATTTGAGCCAATAGGCGTTGAATAAAGAACATCTTTGTCTATCCATTCCTCAACAACTTTTCTATGTGATGAATTATCCAATGAAGCCCTGGTGCGTTTATTGTGCCAGAAAACTAATGGCCATTTTCCCCCGCTCATCTTACACAATTCTTTGACAACGGCCTCAACCTGCTCTATTGAAACCAGGAGAGCAAATGTATAATGAATAATGTTTCTTCTGTAAAAGGCTAGCCATGCCATGCACTATAATGAAATATTCTAGATTGTCAATTTAAAATATAAACAAAAGACCAAAATATACTTTACAACCTGCGGAAGATTAAATCCAGAATCTGCAAAATTCTGTTGGTAGAGGCCAACATTTGCTCCATCAACAATAGCATCACATTGATTATGTACTTCTAACCATTCCTTAAACAAAACAAAATAACATGTAAGGCGAAGAGAAAATCAATTTTTTTTTAATTGCAACAGCTTTCATTAAGAAAAAAATGAAAAATACAAGTGCATAAACAAAAAACCAAGCCAACAAAAACGGGAGCTCAACTAAAGGAAGGGACTCCAATTAAACAAAATAGTACCTATAGAATTATTACAAAGGGTTTTTGAAACCGAAACCCAAAGGAAACATAAAATCTAATTAGTGACCCAATAGCATTTGGATTCCTCTCCAACTCTCAAAAGGCTCGGTTATTCCACTCACCCCAAATATCCCACAATATAACACACCCTAGCAAGCCACAAAAAACAACCCTTCTCATGAAATGGCAAATGGAAGAGGAACTCTCTAATCACAAGTATCCAAGTGTCGAGCCAACAATAAGTCAAACATCTATAAGAAATCATTCCACATTGATCTCGCAAGCTCACATCTCAAAAGAATGAGATCCAATAATCCCTCCAAAGGGTTGAAACTCCACACATGAATGTCCCTTAGACAAACACCTCAAGCAAGGACAAGAGAAACAATATCTGCTTCTCTATAATATTACACAAAGAACGCAAAAATCAGCCAAGGAAAAGGAGCTCCCCGACCCAACTAAAAAATTAAACACCACTTGTTTCTTAAAGAAAGATAGATGAAAGCACCGAGGGAACATGGAGAGTTTTATTACCCACCTAATAGACCTTCCATAAAATCCAATCCTTTATCCCCACTCCAACAACCATTCAAAAGGACGACAGCCAAACTTACTAGCAATGGTCCTATGCCAAGAGAGTTGGGCTCCAGGGGAAACACCAAAGCCATATGGCTAAATTTCCAATTTCTAACCCTCCAAGGAAACAGGCCTCTCAACCACCTCACATCTAATTGTAAGGTATCCCTTACTAATATTTGTATTAATATGTAAGAGTTGTCCGGAGGCTACAATTCCTTTGAGTACAGAGAGTTTAACCTCTCCTTTCTCAAGATTATTTGCTACTTACAAAAAGCTTACCCTACATAACAACAACTTATTCTACATACAGACTGACCACCCCTCACTCCCATACAACTTAGTGGTCCCACCATAACTAACTTTAACTCATACCACCCTTTTTACACCTTCTGAAATACTTTGAGTAGAATTGGGGCCCTAACACTAACCAAGTGTGACATTTTTCCTTTTATTTTTCCACATGTTCCTAAAGGATGTTACACATAAGCTTTTCAATTCTCTTGCAAACCTCGGAGAGGGCTCAAGGATTTTACCAACAAAATTCTTCGAGATAACGATAAGGAAAAGAAAGGGGATACGGGATCTCCTTGTCTAAGAACTCTCGAGGCAAAAACTTTACTCCTAGGACTCTCGTTAATGAGAAAGGAAAAATTTGCATTCATCATTCATCAATTAAAAAAGGGGTTTGGAGAACTTTAGAATAAGAGTAACCACCAACTCAAAACATAATAAAACACAAACTTTAACACATAAAAAACGAAAGACAACAAGGAGAAACTCAAAATCTTGATGGTTCCATAAAAATGTTCCTACAACTCCACACTTGTTAGCATAGCCACATTTTACACCCTCTATGGGGGTGTAGGATAAGGAGTGAGTTATTATAGTCTTAGGTTATTATAGTCGAGTTATAATAGTTTGTGTTTAGGGTGTAGATTATTTTAGTTTGAGTTATAATAGTATGTATTTGTGATGTAGATTATTTTAGTTTGAGAACAAAATAGTGAGCACTGTAACAAATAAAGAATACAGGAGTCAATGTTGGAGAATGTTTGAGTTACTTGACAATTTTGTAGAGCGCATTAGAGAAGCCAACGTTGTACAAGTAGTTACTGATAGTGCCTCAGCAAATGTTAGGCTAGGTGAGAATGCATAGTACTCCTTCAATTTGTTAGTTCTACGCTACGCTTATTTTTACACATTTCAGAAGCCTAAAATATGTACTTATTTTCTTTGTTAATAGGGAGATGGTTAGAACCAACACGACCGCAATTAATTTGGTCTCCATGTGCCGCTCATTGCTTAGATTTGATGTTGGAGAATATATACATTGTCCAATATTTGCAAAGCATTGAAAAGAGTCATGAAAATTAGCAATTTCATATATGTTTGTCTTGGATTGTTAAACATGATGAGACATTTTACTGATCAAAAGGAGTTAGTTAGACCAGCTAAGACTCGCTTTACTGCTTGCATCACATTATCAAGCATACCTCTCAAAAGAACAACCTGAAGATGTTTACTTCAGATGAATGGGAGGATAAATGGAGCAAGGAGCAACAAGGCATACGAGTAGTTCAGACTATTTTGTTAGCTAGTTTTTGGACTACAATTGTTTTTGCTTTTAAAGTATCAGACCCACTAGTCCTAGTACTTAGATTGGTTGATGGTGAGAAGAAGTCTCCTATGAGATGTATTTATGAGGCCATGAACAGAACTAAGGAAGCTATTGCTAAATCCTTCGATAATAGGAAAGAAAAATACAAAGACATTTTTACCATCATTGATAGAAGATGGGAGCTTCAGTTGTTTCGTCCTCTGCATGCAGTGGGTATTATTTAAACACGACATTCTATCATTCGAATCCTAACATCTAAGAGGATGATGAAATAGTTAATGGCCTATACTCATGTAAAACAAAAATGGTTGCTTCATTGGATACACAAGACAAGATACTTGCAGGACTAAGCAAGTAAAGAGAGTTGAAGTATTATTTGGACAAACATTAGCAATCAGACAAAACGACAAAATATCTCCAAGTAAATTTCAATAAGTGTTTGATAGCTAAACGATAAGCTATTCTATTAATATATAATTTTGGTTTGTGTCTATAGTGGAATGGTGGGTAATTTTGGAATATTAACTCCAAACTTGCAAAAGATTTCCGTGAGAATTTTAGGTCTTACTTGTAGTGCTTCTAGATGTGTGCGAACGTAATTGGAGTGTGTTTGAGCAGGTTAGCTTTCCTCTCCTTAAGTACCTTCAGAATGAGAATTAACTTTTGTAGTTTCAAAAACAATGAAGCTTTCTAATTTTGCAGCTTCATAGCAAGAAATTAAATAAGCTTACTCAAAGTCGTTTGAATGATATAGTGTTTATCAAATACAATAGAGCATTAAAACATCGATACAACCTTCGAGATATCGTCGACCCCATTTCTTCGAAATATATTGATGATAGTAATGAATGGTTGATTGGAAAAATGAATGATGATTCTGTGGAGGAAGATGAGCTAGTATTTGATGATGATTCTTTAACGTTGGGTGATGTTTCAAGAGCTGTTAGAGCAAAAGAACCTGCCTATTATTCTAGAGCGAGTACCTCAAGAGCTAAGATTAACGTTTCATGTCCATCCTCGTCATGCACACAACCCACATGTAAATTTGGATGACTCCGAGACGAAAGAAGAAGATACAGATGGTAAGTCCAATGATGGACTGAATGAAGATGAGGACCAATTTAGTGATGATGACTTTAATCTTTAGGAATTAACTTTATTTTTTATTGTTGCTAACTATTATATAGTTTTGTGTTTTGTTTTGTTTTTTTCTTGGGCAATAATTGACCAGTGAGATAGTGGCTCCCATGATTTTGTATTGAAAAACTAATATTTTGACCTTTGTTATATTTTATATATTGTAGTTTAGCCTCATTTCTTCCCACGAACATTTTCTACTTTGTGTATATATATATTTCTTTTATACACCTTTTTGTGCACCTTGCGGCTAGGCTCTGGAGGGCCATTGCACCTTGCGGATGGGGTGATATCTCGACCAAAAGGTTATGTTAAGTACTAAATCTTCAAAACCAATGCATTTGAAATTGACAAGTAGAAGCTAGCAAACCTGAAAGCTTGTAAAATACGGTTGAGCCTCCCTTTCAATGGCGAGAGCAGCCAAAGACTGAGCAAAATTCTCAGTTTCAGCACAACTAATATCGACACAAACCAATTGTTGAGCACAACAGCAGCATTTGCCATTGGAATAAACATTTGTTCTTTTCACCACCCAATTTCCGTTCCCAATCCACCCCTTTCCATGCCAACCCCCTCCATTACTTAAAATTGCCTCCCTAATCAGACCCACATCCAAAGTCGATCCACCAATATCAGAAGCATTTTCACTACAAAACCAATCTTCAATAATCTTTGCAGTAGATTCACTAACACACTTCACAAAACGTCTCAATTTGTGCAAATACTCGTATACTTTATCCTCTTTTCCTGTGTCTGAACTCACCTTCAAAAGGGCAGAAATCTGAGGTTCCTCTAACTCCACCCCGGCAGAATTCATGTGTTGTTCCACCTCATAAGCCTTATCCACCTCCAAATTCTCACAGAAACAAAACAATGCAGGATCATAAGTGCGCAACCTGGGCGTAACTTTATATTTCCCAATTGTTTTCACCAATTCAAATGCAGAATCGCCATCCCCTTTTGCTGCGGCGAGCCTTGCAACAGCAGTGACTGTTGCTTCATTAGGAATAACACCAATGGATTGCAAGAGATTATATACACGAAACCCAAAACTTACGGCGGATTCTTTCAACGATGGGTCAGAAATGGCGGTAGAACAGAGGTAGAGGAGAGTATTAAAGTGCTGCTGATTGAATTTCAACTTTTCAGAAACTGCAGTTTCGCAGAGTGTTATGGCCGAAAGTAAATCTTTCCTCCTCGAACAGTCAGTGAGGTCTAACTGGAACTTGACTTCAGGCGATTGGTTCTTGGATTTCTTCCTTGGTTTGGCAGAGCCAGTGGAATCCATTCGAGAAGTATCTGTAGAAAACATCCGACAACCAAATGCACTAACCAGGAGAATTTTAAGGAGCTTTGAACTGTTTGACTGCTGCTGCTGTAGAATGTCGTAATCGCGTGGATGTAGTCAAAAACCGTCGCGAACGTCGCTGCACCAGATGAGTGGCCGAGCAATGCGTGGATGTTTGTATTTGGTTGGTGTTGCGTTGTCGCGGGAAAAGGAGACGCTGTGGGTGACCGCCGGAAGGAAACGCTGCCGGCCGAATCGTAGGTCTCAACGGAGGAACTCACCGGTGTGGGCGTCGCGAGGAGAGGGTGAGGCGCAGGAAGAGTCCGTCGGAGGACAGAAAATGGCGCTCGCTTTGTTGGTTGTTGGAGAAGAACGAGAGTGAGAAGATGCTGCGCCGTTGTCGAGTGGCGTCGTAGGAAGAGTCCGTCGGAATTGAGCACTAATGGCGTAATTTTAGAGGTAGGTTTGAAAGAGGGGAATTGCAACATTTAGAAAAAAAATATTAGCAAAATAATAACCATGTCACCACTTTTAACAGGGTAAAATATTTTTTACCACTTTTAACAGGGTAAAATATTTTTTGAGTTTTGAATTTAGTTTTTATTTGGGTAAAATCTAACACTTTTGTACTCAGATTCAAATAATGAGTCTTTGAAATAATAAACAGAAAATTGATTAGACTAATTCTAAACTAAAATATATTGATAGTGTGGCTATTTTATTCCTAGACAAAATGTTATTTTTTAAAAAACAAAAATAATAAAAGAAAAAAAAAATTCAAGAGATATCTTTTAGAATTTAATGTTGAAAAAATATATTTTTTTATTATTTTCTACCTTTCATTTTATTTCTCTTCTCTTTCTTCCTCTTCCTCTTCTCTTTTATTTCAAAGAATGGTGTACATGTTTGTTCACCTAAGTTAAAAAACAACTTATACGTATTAAGACCCGATGGAGCAAAAACAATTTTAAATCATGAGATATTTAAAACTGTTAATACTCAACATAAAAGGCAAAGAATTTCTCAAAATCACAAAACCTATCTTTTGCATTTAAGATTAGGTCACATTGGTTGAGTTTTAGTCCTAAAACTCGTAGATAGTAAATGTAATCCATTGATCGTTATTAATAAAATATTATTATTGTAATTTTAATTAGTGTTATTGATTATTTGATTAGTTTTGTCTTATTAATCTAAATTCAATAAACTAATATCCTAAGCTGCATTATGAGTCTTGAACTGTTTGTGGAGACATACATGTATTAATGTTCGAGGTATAACTTAAAGGGTCTATAGTATAAGACAAGACTGAGTACCTTATCCTGGTAACATTATAGATACGATCCACTTTGTATTTGATAGAAACACAATGTTTCAACGCGTTCGTGTATGTAACATGCGAGTGGGGGTATCATATGCAATGAGTTTGCTAGTTAGGTTTTTATTTCAATAGGATGACCTAAGTAACTTAGTCTTAATCCTGAGTGTATTTTAAACTCATGTTCGCAAGGGATTGTCTTTTGATTTGTATCGGTGAGAGTGGTCAAATTATCGATTCAATAAGCCTACCATTTTAGAGACAAGTTCGAGGCGGGAGCTGCAAAATAATCACACAAGATGAAAATCACTCCTTCCGACTTTAGAGTAAGTAGATGACTGTTCCCTTAAATAGTGTCTCTCAGAATTGAACAAAGGACCATACTTTCTCTATTGTATGAAAGAGGTTTCTATTTATTGGTTGGACCGTAAACACGTAGTTCATAAGGACTGAGAAATAACCCATGGGTAAAATGATAATTTGACCCAGTTGGTGTTACGAACAATCGTGAAGGATAACTTGTTGTTATTGGTCTATATTCGTGGACACAGAAGTATATCTACAGTGAAAAGAGTTTAGTTGTGAGTCTTTAGTGAAGTGTACACATAGTTAACAAATATCGATTAATGTGGTAAATGAGTTTAGCCAATTAATCTCATATCGTTGGAGCTTCTGATCTGTAAGTCCATTAGATCCCCTTTCTAGCTCCTGAAGAGTATCGAGGTTATTATATCTTGATTGTAATTTGAAATGGTCAAATTTACTTAGAGAATCAATATAACGTATGGTGATACATTATAATATAAAGTTTATATTTCAATTAAATTTATTATATTAATTTAATTTTAGATATGATTCAAAATTAATTTATTAGAGAATAAAATATTTGAATGAGTTCAAAATATTAATTTAATGTGAATTAGATTCATATTAAAATCGTAGATTATAGTTTAATGTGTATATAATACATATTAAAACTATAGGTTATGAAAGAGATACAATTAAATATGATTCAAATTCTAAATTAAGTTAAATATGTAATGTTTAATTTAGTAATTAATTGATTGGAGAATTAATTAATAATTAAATTAAATTAAAGTTGATTAAATTAAATTAGTTTAATTAAAATTATAGTTTATGTGGGAGATGGTTCATTTAAATATGATTTAAATGAAATTGTTAATTGAATTTGATTTAATTAATATTATTTATTCTTTTTTTATTAAATAATAAAAGTAACTCCCTCATAAGGGAGTTACTTAAAACGTGGGATGGATCCTGCTTTCTTCTACCTATTTTAATTAATAATTTCCCATAAAAGTATTAATTAAAATAACTTAAACCCGTTACCTAATCAGTCAAAACAACATAACACTACATCAAGCAACTCAGATATCACTAAATAATTTCGTAAGCAACTTTATCACTTGTCGAGGAATCAGTAGTAAGTCTCTTACCTCAAAGTGTCATTAATACATTGGCTTGAGTTTCTCCTTCAATTTGATCCTATACATAAAATATTTAATTAACAATTCTCCATAAAATTATTTATTAATTTTAACTTTAATCCTTCGATAAAATATTTTAAACTTACCAATTGGTTGTCGAATTCCAATCTAATTCGTGGAGAGAACCCTACGAATTAATTCCAAATGATTGCTCCAAATAAATCCTATACATAACAATTTAATTAACACCAAAAATTGTTAATCAAATTTACCCTTCCAAGTAGTTCTTTAATCTTACCGATTCGTTGTCGACGCTCCAATTAATTCGTAGGTGAAATCCTACGAATTAATTCTAGCCATAACTCCAAAAGAACCTTCAATTAACTCTAACAATTCCAAAATTAATTCTCGATTTAACTTGATTGGGTATCCAAAAATTCAAAATAAATATTCAATACTTACCCATATAATTAACGGCGGCGACCGTGAGCAACAACGGAAAAATCAAATCCAGTGGATTAAATGGCATCGGCGAATGAAGAAGCGAAATGATTGAGCGGAGAAAATACTGGAAATTGACAAAAGAAAATAAAGAAAAAAAAACATAGGAGGCAGCGGCTTACACAGGGAGAAGAAGAATGTTTTTTATAACCTTCACGCTTTCCAATGTAACCTTAAATTAATAAATAATAATATTAATTTATAAATAATATATTATTATTTATTAATAAATAATAATAATTTTTAATTATTATTATTATTATTTTTATTTTTTCCAAATCAAATAAATCTTTTCTTTTTCCTATTCCAAATCAATCAAATTTTCCTCTCTCCTCTCTCAATTATCTTTTAACAAAAAATAATTAAATATATATACTCATATATATATTTAATTTATTAACTAAAATAATTAACATCCCAAAACAAATTAGATCTCAAAATAAATCCAACTTATTCTTTTAAGATAATTAACCTAAAATTATCTCAAATTTTTGGGATGTTACAGAATAGTGGTTGTGAGGTTCACTTTTCTTTCACTTGTTTTTGTTTTGCAGCAATGGCAGACAATGAAAGTGATATACATGGGCAGTTACTAGAAGAACTCAATGGGGAAGTCATGCAACGCTTGGAAACTTTAATCAATATTGTGAGGTTAGATAGACTAGAACAAAGGTTTCAAGCTAGAGAAATACCTGAAGTAAGGAGACAAGGTTGTGGGGGATACGAAGGAGGAAGAAGATTCAGAACAAAATGAACTTGACTGTGATCCTATTATAGATGGGCCTAGAGGAAGGGAGCGGCATTACCCGAGTGGAGTGAGAGGTTTTCATAATAGAAGACTACAAGGTAGAAGAGAACACAACCATGGATCATGAGGTTTTGGAAACATTAAAGTTAAATTTCTAAAATTTCATGGTACCTCTAATCCTGAAGATTTTTTTCAATGGAAACATGAGGCATAACATATCTTTTGTGGTAACAATCTTTCTGAAAACAAGAAGGTAACTATCTCCATAACACATTTTAAGAGGTATGCACAGACATGGTGGGATAAGGTGTGTTCTAAAAGGAGGAGGCAACAGGAGGATCTAGTAGAGACATGGTTAGAATTGAGAGAGCTCATGAAGAGTCGGTTTGTGTCAAAACATTACTTGAGAGATTTTGCACAACGACTTTCGACGTTACCCCAATGGAAGAAAAATGTGAACACTTACTATGAAGAGTACTACTTGAGGAGGTTAACATATATGAGGAAGAGGAAACTACCATGAATCGATACTAAATGCACTTAATGAGAAAATTGCCAATGGTTGCTGACCAAGAAGAAATTTGTAACATCCCAAATTATTTTTGGGGTAATTTATGATTTTGGGATGTTTATTGTATTTTTATTATTATTATTTTGGT
>JBBPDJ010000023.1:13830560-13867141 GCA_037974625.1 Cucumis cinereus
ACAAACCATCTTAACACCTTATACGCCATAAGCGTAGATTCGGTAGAAGCAATCCTTACCTCAAGTTTCAGAGTTTTTCTTACTCGAACTAGCCTCCAATCAACCCTAAACACACAAGAATCCAAATTAATACTTTTTCCTTCCAACAGAGAATATTAATCAATCCTAACCATTACCAGTCACTTCTGAACTTACCAACGAACCAACAACGAGCAAAAGACAGCGGAGACAAGAAGTGACAAAAATCCCTCAGAGGCTCAGCTCGGCTCGGCTTGGCTCGAGGAACGGCGCGAACTGGAACGGATCCTCTTGGCTGGACGCGTGGGAAGGAGACGAACGACGTCGGCTTGATGAAGTTTGCAGATCCAGCGCGAGGATAGGACTCCTCGGCTTGACAACGCGAACTGAAGCAGCTACAGATGGGGATATGGGCAGCGACGTTGAGGATCGGCTCAGATGAGGCACGACGAGTTGAGTTCGGCTCGGGGCTGGACGAATGGATGTCAGCTGGCGCGGCTGAGACGACTGGTAAGCGGATCTGACTCGAGCGGCGGAGCTAATGGCTCATCGGCTGGCGACGATGGATCTGACGCGCGCGAGAAGGGCGGCTGGGCGCGCGGGTGGCTTGTAGTTTGTAGATCCGGCGCGACGCGTGACGCACGGATGGAGATGGCGTCGACTTCAGCTTGGCGTCGACGGAGAGGATCGACTCTGTGTAGGGCTTGCGGTGCGTGCTCGATGGGGTTCGGCTCGCGAATGGCTGAACACGCGTTACAGACGGCTGGGTGCGAGCGACTGGGTGTTCGGCGAAGCTTTAGGCTAGCAGCGACGTACGGCTGCGAGCTAAGGGTAGCGGCGGCAGCAGCGACACTAGGGTTTGTAATTAGGGTTTTTCTTTTGCAAGAGGAGGAAGATTGGGGAAGGAGATGAAATGCACGTTTCCCAATGTGCATTAAATAAAATAATAATAATAATATAATTAATATTATTATAACTTATATTATTTTATTTCTTTCCAAAATCCAACATTTTCTTCCCTAAATAAAACCAATTTCCTCTTTTAATCCAAATTTTCTCTCTCTCTTCTCATTAATTCTCTTTTCTTTTCCCCACTCACAAACAAACCAACCACAACCAAAATTAAAAAAAAAAACATTAAACATCCCAAAATTATAAATTACCTTAAAAATAATTTGGGATGTTACAAAAGATTTGTGTTCCTTCACATAGATTCTCTTGGGTTCAACCCCGAACTTACTCTTTGCTATGTCTTTACTAGCTTCTTGATATAAAGTTTGGGTTACTAATAACTTTGTTGGTTGAGATTTAGGGTTCTTTAACCCATTTGCATATTTATTATCTTGTAACGACACCCTCGCATCATCGACCAAACAAAATGGTGCTTTTGTTGGGGAATCTTGGTAATAGGTTGCATATCTTCAATTGAAAATCTTGAATTCTAAAAAGAAAATACCGACAAAAGATTGTTTGTGTTTAAACTTTCCTTTGTTGCATGACCCCCTCCTACGTGAGTTTTGAGTTTAATTGTTTGAAGATATAACTCGGGAGGATAGGAGATTACGAAGGGAAAGAAGAGTAGAAAGAATTCGTCAAATCAAGAACAAGATCAAAATCAAGAAATTGAAAGAGAGTTTGAAGAGTTTGAAGTTTCAAGAAGAGAAGAAAACCAAAGAAGAGAACTAATGGGAGAAGTACGAGAAAGGACGTTGAGAAAACTCATCGAGTCGGACCTTACGCAAAGGCCTTTTTGCATTGTCATTTCGGACAACCATTCCATTTGAGTTGAAACCGGAGTAATCCACCTCTACCCATCTTCAATGGGAGCTCGAGAGAGGATCCACACATGCATTTGAAATACTTTCATATGGTGTACGATTCGATGAGACCGTACGGAATAATGGAAGAACAACTTAAATTTAAGGGCGTTCCCGTTTTACCTAAGCAACGGTGCTAAAAGATGGCTTAGTTACGTACCGCTCATATCCATCACAACTTGGAATGGTCTTAAGAAGAAGTTTCTTATGAAGTTCTTTCTCGCTCCACGTGCCCACAATATTAGAAAGGAGATCTATGGGATTCATCAAGCCGTTGGAAAATTACTTTTCGAGTATTAGGAGAGAATCAAGAAGTTGTGCAAACTTCTTACACCACCAAATCTCAGACAAATATTTTATCCAATATTTCTACTCTAGTTTATTGACCTTCGATCAAAGCACGATTAATGCAGCCACTGACGACGCTCTAGCCGAAAAAACTTCGTCCAAAGCAAATGATCTTATCTCTACAATGGTGAAGAACTCTTAAAACTTTAGGAGTAGAGCAACCAACATGGACTCATCATATTCAAAGAGGTAAACGAATTACGATCTCAATTGTCTAATCTAACTTCTCTTGTGACACAGTTGGCAAAAGGGGCAAATCAACAAATGATGATATGCAGTCTATGCAAAGTTTTAGGACATCCCACCGATAAGTGTCCCGAGCTCACCAAAGAAGTTAATGCATTGAGAGGTTTTCAAAGAAAATACGATCCCCATATTAGAACGTACAACATCAAATGGAGATACCATCCTCACTTGAAATAGGAAAATCAACAACAAGAATCGAGGCCTTCCTATCCTTCTTCTTCTTCTTAAGGTATGTTTCTCGAAGACATTGTAAAAACTTTAGCTAACGACTCTTTGAATGCTCAACAGGAGATACATCAATTGAAAAAATATTCGATCCAATTCTCCAAAGAAATCAAGTCATTGAAACATGAAACGAAGTTCGAATTCAATAATCTCGGCAACCAAATATCACAATTGGTGTCGGTTGTAAAATAAATTGGACAATAAAGGTAAATTGCTCGTCCAACCGAAGCACACCAATGTAAGCGTGATTATTCTTAGAAGTGGAAGGAGTCTTGCGCCAACCACTCAAGTGTTGGATGATTGCCTCGACCTTCTTCCATCTAAAACACAAACTGAGGTAAATAAATATGAGAAAAATGAAACAAAAGACCCATTGTCAACAAAGGTATGTGAGAACCCCTTATCTATTCCTCATTACATTCCCAAAGCTTCAATTTTTAGTAGGTTAGCACCAAAGAGAAAGGAAGTGGACAAGGATGAAGAACTTTTGGAGACCAAAAAGGTCCAAATTAACATTTCCTTCCTTAATGCAATCCAACAAATACTGAGGTATGCCAAATTTCTTGAGGAGCTTTGTACTAAAATGAGGAATGCTAAGGAAAAGAAAAGAGTTTCGGTAAGTGGTAATGTTTTCGTACTTCTAAAGAGAAATATATCGGAAAAATGTAGAGATCCATGTATGTTTACTTTACCTTGTTTCATATGAGATAGAAAAATTATACATGCTATGTTTGACTTAGGTGCTTCTATCAATGAAATGTCTTATCATGTGTATGAAGAATTGAAATTAAATAATTCCTCTAAAAATAGTAAAGACGTTCTAGTTAAAGTAGGTGAATTAATTTTCTCCACAGATTTTTACATATATTGAAAACGGATAAAACATCTACCCCTAAATCCCGTAACATTTTATTAGGGAGAACTTTCATGAAAATTGCCAAAACTATAATTGAAGTAGACAAAGAGTCTCTCTAGATAGAATTTGATGGGAATGTCTTTTCTTTCAATCTTAAGGATGCTATGCAATTTTCGGTAGAAAATTTGTTTTTATGTTTTTTAGAAGCTTCTAACTCTATTTTACAATCTTGTAATTTTGCATCTTTGCTTCATTTTTGCTCCAATTTGATCGGATTTCACCTGATTTAATCTATTTTGCTTTCAGATGATAAATTATCAATAATTTGCTGAGAAACACTAGGAAACAGATTAAATCCAATAAAATCAACCATAAATAAAAAAGTAAAAATAAACACATTTTATGCGCTTTTCAAATGACTTTGTGGATAGTATCGGAGTGTATGAAGTCTTTTTTAATATGAATTGTATGACTCAATGTCGCCCATTTGATGTCATAAGTTTTATGAAAAGGAAACATGGGGTTAATGTCAATTATGATAAAACTTAGAGAGGTTGTGAGCTTGCATTAAATTCAATTTGTGACTTTTCCAAGTCATCATATGCTATGATGCCTGCATTCTTTAATGCTTTGATAGAAAGGAATCTAGGTAGGTTTTAAATAACAATTACAGTGTAATTAAATTTAAGAATAAATTATACTTATACAATGTAGGATGCATTTATCAACCTATGGTTACTCGTCTTTAATTTTGTAACGCTCCGAATTTCCAAACTGAACCAAACCATTACTTAGTTAAAACAGTAAAATTAATTTTGAAAGACAGAAGTAAAACAAAACAAATACTTTTATTTAAATAAAAAAAATAATCAATTAAAAAGGTCATCAAAACAAATACTTAACTAAAATAATGATAGAATGTACCTAAACGGGATCCCTAAAACAGTTTTCTAAATCACATAATTACGACGAGTAAAATAAAACAGATAAACAGTAAAGGCGCCAGAATAAACATAATGCGGAAGCAAAAGGACTCATGGTCCCCCATAGTATGGTCACTGGTTCTTCTTGTTCCTCGTCAGTCCCTTTCTTACCTCTGTCTGAAACACAACACAGAAAGGATGAGTATAAAAATATTACCCAGTAAGGGACCCACTATCGATCCCACTAGGTGACCATTAACTCTCTCTATTAACTGGTACTTTACGACACACTGTCAAATGTTTGGTAGGAACGCCCGTATAGCCCAATGTCAGGGTCGTCCTAGCAAATCGGTGGAACCATGCAAAAGCAATCATGTCGGAACAATACGCCACACAGACTTGTTAACCCGACATGTCGGAACAATACGCCACATAGGCTTATTAATCGATCCTCGGGACATATGTCACACAAGCTTGACAACCCGTCCCACCCCAAGTACACAAAGTTATTAGAAAAAGTTAACGGACACCATATCCAACAAATCCAAATCAATAGACATAGTAATCACAACAATAGTTTAATCCTCATGTAACAGTTAACACAATCCAATAGAACGACAAGTCATCATAATCCACACAAAAAACTATACAAGAACCTGAAGTTAACGCCACAACGTAAGCAAACCAACCATCTTCTACACCTTATTCGCCAAAGGCGTGGATTCAGTAGAAGTATCTCTTACCTCAAATTACATAAATTCCCTTAACTCGAAGCAGCCTCCACTTGACCCTAAACACGCAAAACTTTTAATTAATAAATTCTCCCCATAAATAATTATTAATTAATTCCAATCATTCAATAATCGCTTCTAAACTCACCAATCAAGATGAAAACTTCAATTAATTTGTGGAAAAACTCCTACGAATTAAATCCACAAAACTTCAACTTTAACCTACACATAATAATTTAATTAACAATTTTTTTCCATAAAATTATTAATTAAATAACCACAAGCTTTCAATTTGGTTCCATACCAAACTTACCAACACGTCGACAAAAATCAAGTCGATTCGTAGAGAAAATTCTAAAGTCAACTGCACCACAAACACTACAAATTGAACCTTCAATTTGATCCTTCAAACAATAAAAGAAACACCCAAATTAATCCAAGATAATTCCTTAAATAAGTCTTTATTGGGTACCCTAAAACCCAACGAAAACCAAGATTTTACCACAAGCAAGAGGGACCAGCGGCGGCGGCTAGGCTCCACAGACAGCACGTGGCTCGGGATGACAGCGACTTGGCTCACGGCTCAAGAAGGCAGCGTCGACTTTGCTCGGAACTTGGATCGCGACTCGAGAAACGAATCTAGCGCTCGGGGCACGTCTCAAAGTTTGGCGTGGCTTCGCGGCTCAGACGGAAGGAGCGGTGCAACTGTCAAATGGAGGTGTGCCTGATGACGAGGAACGAGGTGCGACTGCGACAGTGTCGTCCAAGTGGCACGACTAATGACGAGGCAGCACTTCACGTGGGCTTCATGGCGTGGCTGAGCGACGAGGATGAGAACAATGACGAATGCGTCGAACAAAGGCACGGCTCTGCGACGAGGCGTGATCTGCAACTGGCAGTTAGGGTTGAAGATTGGGGAAAATGAAGAAGCATGTGACTCGAGACTCCCTTAAATAAATAAATAATAATAAAAATAATAAAATACTATTATCATTATTATTTATTTTTTCCCTTTTATTTTTCCAAATCTCCACACCTTTTCTCTTTTCTCATTAATAATCCATTTTCTCTATCCTCATTAAAACTTACTTTTGTCTTTCTTCCAATAAACCCAAAACTCTCTCCCCTCACAAAGAAAAAAAGATTTTTTTTCTTATTGAAAGAATTTCTTTTATAATTCCTTACATAATAAAACCACCAACAAAATAATAACTCTACAAATTAACCCAAATTATCACCAAAACAAACATCCCAAATTAAAATCAACCAACAATTAACAAGATAAATGACAAACAAAATCAAGAATTACCTTAAAAATTTAAAAATTTGGAATGTTACAGTCTTCCTTTCTTAAGAAACTTTCGTCCTCAAAAGTTCTAATCCTCGAACAACTCTGGGTATCGAGCTCTCATGTCGTCCTCTTGTTTCCACGTAGGTTCTTCCACTTGCTGATTCTACCACAAAACCTTTACCAAGGCAATGGTTTTGTTGTGCAACGTCTTCACCTTCCTTGCAATAATCTCCACTAATTGCTCCTCGTAGCTCAAATTCTTATTGAACTCCAGGGGCTCATAATCGACGACATGCGAGGGGTCAGTCACATACTTCCTCCACATCGAGACATGAAAAACGTTATGAACTGCAGAGAAGGATGGTGGTAATGCTAACCGGTACGCCATAGGACCAATTCTTTCCAGAATCTCGAATGGCCCAATAAAGCGAGGACTCAACTTTCCCTTCTTTGCAAATCTCAAAACACCCCTCATAGGTGCTACCTTCAGAAACACCTTATCTCCCACCTCGAATTCCAGGTCTTTCCGTCTCACATCTACATAACTCTTCTGTCTACTCTGAGTTGTCTTCATGCATGCTCTAATCTGCTGAATAACATTATTAGTAGACTGCACCAACTCAGGATCAAACAACCTCTGCTCACCAACCTCATCCCAGCACACAGGAGACCTGCAACACTTACCATACAAGGTCCCATAGTCCCCCATAGTTGGTATCAGAGCCTAAGTTTTAGGTTTTGTAGACTGACTTACGGTGTAAGTCTATGGTTTAGGTCCCTATGGTCACTATGGTTCATTTATTCTCGCTAGGTACGTGGATCATTGGTAGACCTTGTTCTTATGACGTGGTGATGGTTTTAGGAAATGTCGTCGCGTCGAGGTGCTAGGAGAGGTGGACGAGGAGCAGGTCGAGGTCAACCTGCTGAGCCAGCTGTGGACCCTGCCGCATCTGTCACACAAGCCGACCTAGCTGCTCTAACAGCACAGTTGGGGCAAACTACAACTACCGTGACAGTAGCTTTGGCACAGTTTCAACCAGCCCCGACCGCACATGTCCCAGATCAGATTGCGCCAGTGGTACCTGAGAACCTGTCGACCACCTATCATCAGAGGCAAAGCATCTGAGAGATTTTTGAAAGTATGATCCTGAAACGTTTGATGGGGCACTGAAGGACCCTTCCAAAGCAGAATTATGGTTGTCATTGATCGAGGACATTTTACGTTAGAAGAATTATTCGGACAACCAGAAAATCTAGTGTGCAACATTTATCCTCAAGAACTGGGCCATTGTCTGGTGGTAGTTCGTTGAGAGAATGTTGGGTTGAAATCCCCATAATATTACATGGGAGCAGTTCAAGGAGTACATTGGTGAGAAGTTCTTCTCTGTTAATCATCGTGATGCCAAGCAACAGGAATTTTTAGACCTGAAGCAAGGGCAAGTGTCAGTAGAGGATTACGATCAGGAGTTTGACATGCTGTCTCGTTTTACTTCAGAGTCAGTCGCGACGGAGGCGGTCCGTGCTGAGAAGTTTGTGAGGGGCCTAAGGAAGGACCTTCGAGGCTTTGTCAGATCATTTAATCCTACCACTTAGGCAGAAGCCTCTGCGTCATGCTATTAATGCAAGTGATCGAGACGATGATGTTTCAGAAAAGTCATCAGAAAAGGAACTCTCCTCAGAACAAAAGAGGAAGGCTGAGGACAAGCCATCGGAAGTTCCACGGAAGAGTCCGAGGCCAAGAAGGGCACTGGATCATTATCGAGAGTAGTTTGTAGAGGCCGGTGCCACTGTGAAAGAGACACCGTCTTGCCGTAAATGTGGAAAGAGACATTTAGATCCCTGCTGGATCGAGACATTACAAATTTATTATAAAAACTAAGGATCAAATCATTGTTAATAGTATAAATATCGATAACCTAAATTTATGGATATATCGATGAATATTTAGATACCGACAAATATTCAGGGAAAAATCACGAATATCACCAAAATTTATAAAATTATCGTGAAAATTTCTTAGTGAAATTTCATAGCTATTGTTTTAGACATATTGACTGTCTAAACTCATCCTCTTCATACTTGAAACTAGTGAGTATGCATCAATTTGAGCATCATCATGTACGAAGCTTCTACGAATGATAGGTTTTTCTATGGCCATGGACAAGTCTTATGTGGCATGCGTGAATTGAGATTCTTCAGTGAATCGGCTAAGTTCTTCATATTGTTGACCTTCTTTCATATTGTCTTATGCTTGACCACCATAATCTCTCTCATCACTATTGTAACTACCATCATGATCATGATCATCGTCACCTTCATTTTGTTGACCTTGACTTGTTGATCATTACTTTGTTGACCTTAGTCTAATTGTTGCTCTTCTAAAGTACTTATGTGGTAGTATGTAGCACATATGTGTCGTTTGAAAGAGTCACCATCACTACTTGAACTACTAGTTATTACCTCTTCACGTATGAGACGTTCAACATAAATGCCTAAATTTTCTGCAACAATAGTAACATATGGATCTTGATTACCTGGAGCATCATTGCGATGTGCAGGTCTAACCAACATGTATAGTGGATCTTTTTCTTCATCACTTGGCTCAACCCTTACCTCAAGCATAGTCAGATAGTAAGTTGTTTCCTTAGTTTTTTCTGCATCAGCTTGCATGTCCTTCATTTTTAACTTCATATTATAAGAGCAAAAGACTAACTTTTCCAATGTTTCATATCCCAACCGATTCTATTGCTTGGTGTGTATTAATGAAAACATATTCTAATTTCCTTCACATGCTGAAAATAAAATTGTTTGTGACAAAATCTTTATTGCTAAAGCTTGAACAGTGGGAGAGTTTGATCAATACATTGTCCAACACTCACCTAAAAAGTAAGCATGCATTACAAATGTTTTTTTTTTCAAGTTGATTTTTCTTGGGAATGAAATTTAGTATATTGATGTGAAAATTCATTATAAATGTAACGTCCCGGGTTTCAACCTTGACCCAAGGTCGTTACTTAAGTAAAAACTATTAAAATCAATTTTAAAAGACGTATATAAAACGAAACAAAAACTTTTATTTAATCCCAAGTAAACAATAAAAGGTTTTCAAAACGATCCATCAATCAAATAATGGAAAAGAAAAGAAAAGTACCTAGATGGGATCCCTAAAATAGTTTTCTAAACCAAAATCATTACAATACGTAATAACAAACAGTTTAACTGTAAAGAAAACAAAAGCCAAAAAGTCGTAAGCGGAAGCAAAAAGGTCTTCTGGTCCTTCCTGATATGGTAAATGGTTCTACTTGCCCCTCACCGGTTCATTCTTACCTTTGCCTGAAATAAAACATAGAAAGAATGAGTATAAAATATACCCAGTAAGGAAAACCACTACAGACTCCACTGGGTGACCGTTAACTTCCCCTAATGGCTTGTACTTTTCGACACACAGTCGGGTGGTTGAGTACTGATAAATATGTCGAAACAGGCCTCCGTACAGACCTCGTCAACCGACCCTGTCAAAGCAAATTGCCACACAGGCTTGCCCTCAGAACAGAACGTCGGAACAGGTCTCCGTACAGGCTTCATTAACCGACCTTCAGTAACAAATTCGCCACACAGGCTTGTCACTGGCCTTGTCAGAATCAAGTCGCGGTACTGGCTTGCAAACTGACTCATCGTTCTTCCACCAAGTACAAATTCATTAGGTAATGTTAACAGAAACCGTAACCAATTAAATCCAGACCAAAATATTGTGATCACAATAACCAAAGATATCTTATGCAGGAGATAACACCGGTAAACGATAAAACGAATCATGCATAATCCACACAAAAATACAATCCAAATATAAACCCAAACTTAACACCATAACGCTGGCATCCTAACCATCTTCCACACCTTATACGCCAAAGGCGTGAATTCGGTAGAAGTATTCCTTGCCTCAAATTACAGAGATTCCCCTAATCGAGTTAGCCTCCAATCGACCCTAAACTCACAAGAACTTTAATTAATACTTTCTTCCCAAAAGAAATATTAATTAATTTTAACCATCAATAGCCACTTCCAAACTCACCAACAAAGACGAAAACTAAGGCGATTGCACCACAAATAACCCCGATTAAATCTTCAAGTTGATCCTTCATCAATAAAGAAAAACCGAATTAATCCAAGGAAAATTCTTAATTAAAACTCCATTGTCACTCTAAAACCAAATTTGAATTCTTCCCCAAACCTTACTAACAACCAACAAAGAGTAGTGGCAGCAGAGAAAAGAAGTGACAGAACATGGCTCAGCTCGGCGACTTGGCTCGACTCGGCTCACAACAAGATCTGCAATCGACGCGCGAAGTGGGCTGACGGCTAAGTGGATCCCCATGTGGCGGCGCGGCGCGGCGAACTGGAGACGGACGACACGAGCTTGGGCGTTGCGAGCAGCTGAACGCGTGAGATGGAGCTCCAGCTCGGCTTGGGACGCAGATCTGCCACGATGAGATTGGCTCGCAGACGCCCGACGGTTCCTGATGTGCAAAGATCGGCTCGCGGACGGAGGCTGCGTCGGCTCGGAGTCGCGGACGTGCGCGAAGAGGGGCGCGACTCGAGTTCTTCGGCGCGCAACTGCACGTGGAGCGAAACGGAGGGGCGCGATTGATGGCTTCCTCGGCTCGACGAACGGAGATGGATGGCGCGACTTCGCGACAAAGTGTGGCGTGGCTCGATGGGACGTCCGGCGCGGTGCGCGGCTAACGGAGAAGAAGAGAGGGTGCTAGGGTTTTTGTTAAGGAAGAAGATGAAGATTCAAAACCCTAATTCATTAATTTTAAAGAAAAAAAGAAATAATAAATAAATTGATACTATATTATTATATCTTTTCCTTTTCCTTCCAAAAATCAAATCCAAAATTCTCTCTCCTAATTAAATTCGCCTTCTCTTTCCTCCTTTAATTCTAATTTTCTCTCTCTTCTTGAAAACCCACATTTTTCTCTTTCTTCCAATAAATTCTCTTTCTTCCAATAAATTCTCTTTCCTCTTTACAACAAAATAAAAACCACAACAAATACAATTATTCCAACACCCACAACCAAAAATTAAAAAAAATTAATTTAAACATCCCAAAATTAAAATTTACCAACATGAATAAGATAATTGATAAATAAAGTTTACAAATTACCTTAAAAATTTAGGATGTTATAATAAAAATTATGGAATAGGTGAATTGTTTTTTCAAATTGATTTACTTTGTAAATAAAATTTTGAATAGTATATTGATGTGAAGATTCATAATAAAGATTATGGAAAAGATGATAATTTAATAAATGTTATATTTTTTCAAATTAATTTTCTTGTAAATGAAATTTTGAATAATATATTGACGTGAAAATTCATTATAAAGATTTAAGAAGTGAAAATTTAATAGATGATAAAATTTTAAATAATAATAATAATAATTATTATTATTATTATTATTTTGGAGATGATGTGAAAGAAGAGGTTTCAGTTAGGTTTGAGATTAATATATGTTATTTTTTAAAATTCAATTTAATAAAAGTACATCTTAGATTAGAAATTGAGAGAAAAATTTGGAATATGTTGATATTCATTTTAAAAATTGAAGGTAAATGAGATTTTGAAATATGTTGGTTTTTGGAAAATTTTATTTGGAATTTTGAGGTGGAAAAATGATTTATTTAAAAAAGAATGAAAAATTCGTAGATTATCCACAATTTATCTATTATACTTCTTTGAAATTTTCCCCGTATATCTACAGTAAAACGTGAAAACAATTGACTTTCATGTTTGACCATCCAAATATGGTTAATGTTGTAATGTAAGGTTAATTAAGGTGTTCTTAAGCTTGATTTAGGTCCTAAGTGATGCTATTAAGATGGTTGAAATTTTAACTAGAATATTTTGGGAGAAATAAGTTGATTAAATGGTTTCATTTCAAGTAAAACCTCAAATTGGTTTAAATTATGGTTGTTGGAGAATTTAATTAAATTGGACATGTTTGGAGAATAATTTTGGGGTGATTGTCATTTGGATTAATTAGAAAATTATCAACGTTATTTTAGGATGTGGAAGTTGGAGAAACTAGAAATCCCGATGAGAATTCGGATTAATTGTGAGTGGTTTATTTTTAAATATTTTGATATATGAAATATATGCATATAATTTACAGTAGGTATGATCAGGGGCGGATCTATGAAGGGGCAGGGGGGCACGTGCCGCCCTCACATGGTGTTGGTATACACATACACATTGTGTTTTCTATTAAATATGAAATTAAATATACTTCTATTTAAAATATAAAATATGCGTGTCCCATTGAAACTAAACATCAATGTTTGGTTTGTTGGTCAAGGTATTGGACATGTTTATCTTACTTCCAACTTTTATTGTTTTTAACTTCTTTTTTTTTATATATATATATACTTCTACATTTAAACCTTTTTCATTGTTATCTACTTTTTATCGATGATTTAAAAAATCAAGCCAAAATTTGAAAACTATAAAAATTGGCTTTGTTTAACCATTTCGTTTTTTCTTCTTTTTTTAAATGAAGTCTATTTTCTTTCTATATCTCACAATAATTGCATCTTTCTTAAATGCAATGATTGAATTATTAACCAAATTAAAAAAAAAAACCCAACTTTTTAAAAGGTATTTCTTTTAGTTTTCAAATTTTGGCTTGTTTTTTTAAAACCATAGGTAGAATGTAGATAACAATAGAAGAAAATTGGCGGTAGAAGTAGTGTTTATAGGCAAAAATTTCAAAAACAAAAACAAAAGGGTTCCCAAACGGGACTTTAGCTTTTAAACACTTAGTTTTTATTTTTTTGAATTTGGCAAAGATTTCAACTCTTGTACTTAAGAAAAATGCACATCATTGTAAGAAAATCAAAGGAAATGGACTTAATTTTCAAAAATTAAAAAAAAAATGAAATGGTTACCAAATGAGATCTTAATTATTAGTTTTTAGTTTTTGAAAATTAAAACATTATAAATTTCATTTTCACATATAATTTTTTTTTGCTTCATTATTTACTTGACTTATATTTTTTTATGAAAAAATGTCTACTACAAATTATTAGACAAAAGCTAATCTAGTATATATTTTTCAAAGTCCAAGAACTACATATATGACATAAATTTAGAAGTTAATGAACTAAAATTTTACACTTATATAAAGGTGTGCCCCCAAACATGAAATTCTAAATCAATCATTGTTCGTATCTAGCTAGTTATGTTTTCCTTGACAATATTATATTATTTGAATATCATATCGATGCATCTAAAATTATACTTATATGAACTTGTGCCTCTACATAAAATCTTGGATCTACCACTGGGTATGATTTGTGAATTAAACCCAAGTTTGATCGCTTTTATATAAATTATGCAAGTTTGATTTATTTAACGTAGATAAATATGTTTTATATCTATGGTTTGGAAATTAACTTGCTTTATGATAATTTAGGGTTGTATGTGAATATTGTGGTTTTAATTGAAACAAATTTTAAACCACTAAATTATGTATCAGGTAATTTCATCGTGTCTCGTGTACATATGGTGAAATATGTCTGATTGTGCACATAGGACGGGATATCTTGACGATGTGTATCTCAATATCAGTAGGATAATGGGTACAATGTTTGATGTGGTTTTCGTGGATGGATATTGAGTTTATGATTTCTTGGAATTAATTGGAAATTATATGGCTTTGACCTTTGGTTTGATTGACGAAACTCAATCTGATTTATTGGAAATTATATGGCTTTGATCATGCTGATTTATTGATTTGCATATATTTATGAGGTTTTCTAGATTATGGTTTAGCTTAGTATGTTTTAAGAATTATTTGATCTTAATATGATTTAACCATTGTGTGTATTTAAATCTTTATTAATTAAATTTAAAACTGTTTAAAGTTATTGTATTTATGCTAAGATTTAATAAGTTATCAGATTAATTTTGACTATTATTAAGTTCTAAAGTTTATAAAAATAAGCATTGTTGTATATTCAATTTTTTTTCTAAAAAAAATCCTTAATTTATCTAAATTTGTGTTCTTTTTTACTAGGTCTAAAAATGGTTAGATTTATAAAATATAATTAATACTCCAAGCTAAATTTACTAAAAAATTAAAACGTTATATTATATAAAATAATAACTTTATCTCAAATTATTTTTGTTTATGCTTTACTTCAATTTTTTTAAAAAAAAATTATAACTAATGTATAATCATCTTAAAAAGCTTAAAATTTTAAATGGTATTATCTCAACTCATAATAAATAAGGGACGTAATATATTTAGATTAGTAAATTAATATGTGAACATAATAGTCCAAAAATGATTTTGTAAATAAGAAACTTTGTAAGATAAATTGATATGGTATGATACAAAGAATGACAAAAAAAAAAAAATTTGAAAGAGTTGGATTCATGCCTTTTAATTGCAACAAACTGATCTCTCAAAATTTAGGTCTAAGGTTCAAATTCTCCTACTAAAAAAACAAAACTTTCACTCCTTAATGGGTGAAAAGAATTGAATCAACGATTTTTTATGGTAAAAATTAACCATAACTAAAAAAGAAAAATTTTCTCACACTTTTTTTTTCCTTTATGCATTCTCTCTATATTTGTTCAAGTCTCTTCTTTCTCGTTTGTTGTACTTTACCTAAAACAAAAAACACAATTCATGATTAGTAAAAAATAAAAGCATATGAATCTCAAAATACACTCTTCTTATTTGTCAATGAATATGTACTTTTAACATATCACCAAATTTTAAAAAAAAACATTATTTGACAACAATAAAATTAAATAACTTAAATAGTTTTAAAAAATCCAATCCATGTTTATAAAAGTAGAAAATAACTAAAAGAATAGAGAAACTATCAAATAGTCTAATCGAACATATGACATGCCATCCAAAAAATTATCAATCAACAAAGAGTGAGTTCTAATATGAAACCAAAACCACAACTTCAAAATACTTATCCCATCATCAAAATTCCAAGAATCCAACAATTCTAGAGACAACGATTAAATTAAACAAATATATGAAGAATTAAATACAAAGAAATATAGTAGAAGCAAAGTAATATAGATATAAAAGATATAAGGAAAAAAGAATGACAAATTAAAAACTCACTTGTTTATCTTGCTTTGTATGGTGGCGACTTACACAAATTTGTCCTATTCATTGTGTCTGCACTTCAACACTCTCGGCTCTCTACAATATTTCCTTTCTCGTACCATGTTATCATATTTATATGCTAAATTTGTTTTTAATTAGAATTTCAAAGGTTACCTATTTTATTTTAATGACCATTTTAATAGACCTAAATTTATAACATATAAACATTGATAACAATACTAAATTTTTAACTTACAAAAATTGATAGCAATTCAAAATGTGTAACAAAAAAAAAAGCACTTATAAAGATTATTAATTAGTTTGTTAAAAATAATTGATTTTTGGACATTTTATTCAACCAAGTTTCATTTTTTATGATTTTATTTTAAATTATAATTCAAGCTTAAAGGTCAAATACAAAATAATATATTAAATCCAATATTCTAGATTTCAAAATTTTAAAATGAAATTAGTTTTAACATTTGTTTTAAATTATATAAAAATCTTAAAAATGGTAGTATACAAAAGAAAATGGTAATAGAAATTAAATTTTTAGTAATTCTTGTGATATGTTAAATAAAACACTATAACTAACATTTGATGAAAAAATGGAATAGTAATTTAATATTTTGTTTGATGTGCTTTTGGAAACAATATTTATATATATTTTTTAATTAAAACAATGAAAAACTATGAATAATAGAATGACATGAATGTAACAAAATAATTTAGTCTTAAAATGTTTTCTCAAGATCATTGCCTTTTAATATAGTATAGATTTAGATATATATTTATATTACGATGTCAAGCCAATTATTAAATACACTTAAAAGAATTATGACATACATTAAAAAATACTTACAATTAATATGAAATTAAGTGCAAATAGTCACTTTAAATCTTTCAAAACTAAACAAATGGCTAACTTTAGCTTCTTATCAAGACAATGTAGACAAAATTTGTCATCTTTTATCTAGATTGCAGAGAGTAACAAAGAAAAAGCTAAAAATATAGAAAATGGAAGAGAGAGTCGAATATTTGGAGTATAAGTTTGAATTGTATTTTTCTAAATTTGTAAAGGAAACTTTTGTAATGCAATCAAAAGTGTCACGACATTCTAAGTTTTACGATGATTGTGTTTTATCTTGCAACATTGTTTTAAGCATTAAGACACTTTTTTTAGGGGAACAATGATAACTTTAGAATCTCTTTAGTTTGGATGATTTTGATGTTGAGGTAAGATTTACCTCCAAATTACTCAATTACCTATAAAACAACAATTTAAACACACAAATCATTTTAATCTACTTTGACTTGTATAAGAAAATAGCTCAATTACAGTACTATTGATTGCATGCCACAATTTTAACATATTTTTTCCTTTCTTCTACTCCATTTATCTTCATTCTTGCAATTTGGTTTTTCTAATTTTCTCTATCTTTTCAATTTGAATTTTCCTCTAACCATTTATTTAGTCTCTTACATATTGGTTCATTTTTTAGTGGTTTCTATTGTCAATATGTATCCATTATATATAATATATACATAAGTATGCTCTCCTATTTATACATAAGTACATTTGTGGTCGATTTTAACCACAATACTAACACGTGAAAATCTGGGGCATTACCAAACAAACAAATATTAACCTTGTATATATACTATGCACTATTGCGATACAATGACAACAAATGTATAAATAAAGATTCACTTCTATTTGCCAAAATAAAAGTAGCTCAATTAGAATAATGTCTTTTGTTCAACCTCGAAGTACTTATATAATATAAGTACTTGTAGCTTCATAATCTAACTAATTTAATACACATTACAATTATCTTCTACAAGTTTTCATATTTTGGAATCGATCCATGATAACTTTATTATCTAACTTATCAAATAAATTTGTAATGACTTGAATTCTCATACCAAACTGGATCATTACTTTAACCAAAATAGTAATAATTTGAAAACAAAAAATCATTCAATCCAATTATTTTATTTACGAAACAAGATATAAAAGTTTACAAAGATAAATAAATAAATAAATAGTTAAATATTGAAAAGTACCTAGACAGGATCCCTACTAACACGAAATGGATTTCTTAAACTGAAATAAATAAAAAATAATAAAAAAAAAATATAGTTATGCTAAATCAGATAAAAAGTGCGGAAGTGGCATGTCTCGTAGTCCCCAGGTATGGTCACTGGTTCTTCTTGTCCTTCGTTGATTTTCTCTTACCTTTGCCTGAAAAACAAACACAAAAAGGATGAGTATAAAAATATCCAGTATGGGACCCACAACTGGGCCCACTAGGTGACCGTTAACTCTCTATTAATCTTATAGTTCGTGCCACACAGTCTAATGATTAGGTAGGAATGTCCATATCAGCCCAGTGCAAGGGTAATCATAGCAAATCTATGGTAAAACATGCAAGAACAGTATCTTTCGTGTCACACATATTCCATACTGAACCATTTAATCCCCTATTCAACCTCTCCTCTGTGTCACACAGTCAAATGATTTGGTAGGATCATCCATATCAGCCCAATGCAAGGGTCATCCTTGTGAATCTGTGGGGAACACATGCAAAACAGCTAGTGTATCGTTGGAACACATGCAATAAAGTCTAGTGAACTCGTCCCACATACGAGGTATAATATGGTTAATAATAGAGATAACAGTTACCACAATCCAAAATCCTATCAGTACATGTACGATTCCACACACATTCCATACTTGTCATATATTACAATTTTCCATAACAACCATAAAGTATAACAGACAATATAAGACATATCCAACAAACACAAACCATATTCATCCAACTCAAAACACAAGGTACACATAGAAACCACAAGTCAAATCAGCACCAAACCATTCCACCAAGTAACCAATCCAATTGTAATGGATCTTTGTATTTCAAGTTGTTTGTTGTAAAAGTAACAATAAAATAATGGAAGGGCATTTTAGTAATTTTGTTAAAAATAACAAAGGGTAATTTGGTAATTTTTTTGTAAAAAGAAAAAGAGAAAAAGGAAAGGAATTTTGAAATTATCTATTATTATTATTATTATTAAATTTTAAGTAATAATTATCTTTTAATTAAAAAAAATTACAAAAGTTGAAATGTGGGCCAAGAGATAAAGAAGGATTTTATTTTATTTTTTATGTACTTCTCAAATTTTCCCAATTGGATGAAGAAAAGGTGAAATTTTGGCTATAATTGAGCTGTTGTCGGTCAACTAAAGGAAGAGAGGAAGGAAATTGAAGAGAAGAAGGAGAAGGAAAGGAGAAAAACCGAGAGAAAGGGAAATTTTTCTGGTGCTGCCCGAGAGATGAAAATAGTAAGAAGAAAAGAGAAATTGAGCTTCAATTCTTGACCAAATTGAGTGAAATTTGTGTCTAAATTGTTTAGAAAAGAGAGAAGAAGCAAAAGAAAAGCTTAATTTGAAGATATTTGGTCGAGAGAACCAAGAAAAATGAAGAATTTGTCGTCAGAGCTGAAAATTACACAGTCTTGAGAAGTTGGAATATTTGAAGAAATTGAAGGGATTAGAGTTGAAATTTGAGCTTCAAATTTTGTGGTAAGCTCAATAAGAAGTCCCTCTTTGATTTTGTAACAATTAATTTGATTAATTTCAGCTGAAAAATGACGAATTTGAAGTTTATAAATTGTAGGAAAACTCGTCGAAAAACAGAGCAACGAAACTTTTAGCTTGAATTCCCGTGGATTAAGAGCAAATTGAATTAGGGGTGTTCAAAAAACCCGGTAACCCGACCAACCCGGCTTACCCAACCCAAACCGTAAGGGTTAGGTTGGGTTAAATTTTATTTTGGGTTGGGTTGGGTTGCATATTTGAAAAAAAATGAATTTGGACCAGGTTGCCGGTTCTTGGACTGTAGGGGTCGGGTTGACCCAACCCGGCCCAAGTAAAATATATATATATATATATATATATATATATATATATATAAAAGAGGAAAAACCTAAACCTAATGTGCGCAATCCCTAATTTTTTCTGCCTTTCTCTTGCAATGTCGTCGCTCGTACGTGCTCGATGCCGATGGTCTTCACAGCTCGACGCTGGACGTCTAACTGTCTTCTTGTAGGCGTAGCCCACGGTCTTCGAAGCTCAAAGATGTAGTCGATGGTCTTCGGAGCTCGCAGACGCAGGTGCCCATTTTTTTCACACATATTGAGCAATGATTTGGCTTGATCCTGTTTTTTCATCATTCATATTTCAGCCTAATATCATCTCAAATTCTCAATAAGTTTGATTAATAATAACAAGGAATTGGTTTTACCTTTGGAGAAGTTGAGAGTGAAAGTGGGTTGATCCGCTCCAAGGTAATTGATATGGAAAATGAGTTCTTCTGGCAAATCTTCTTTGCTTCTCCAAATCACTCAACCAACTCCAGCATAGACAAGCCCATACTTATGCCCACTCACATTGATACTCTTCACTAAAGGAAGCCTGAAGTCCCATTCAAGCTCTGAATACAAAAATGGGGCTATGAACCCACCACTGGCAACATCCACATGAATACGCGTATCCCATCCACTTTCCTTATTCTTCTCCACCAACAAATCATTCAACAGCTTCACATCTTCAAATTCCCTATTGTAAGTTGACCCCAAAATGGCAGCAACACAAATAGTGTTCTCATCCACCATCTCAACGACTTGAACAGGGTCCATCACGTAATACCCTCTCTCACTTTAACTTTCTTCAACTCAAAGAAATCCTTTTACAACTCTCAATTTTTCATTAGTCAAATTTAATTTTGTTTATTGCAGTGAGTTAAATTTATTAGTAATTGGTTACATTGTTACAACTAAATGTATTAAATGTTACTGTTTTAATCTTATTAATCTTTCATAATTTGACCATCAATTTGATAAAATGTATACAACCCGCCAACCCAACCCGGCTCAACCCGAATTTTAAGGGTTGGGTTGGGTTTACCCTTGCATATTGAACCGTAGGGTTCAATTTTTGCCAACCCGGTAACTTTGAGTTGGTCCATAATTTTTCTCCAACCCGGCCCAACCCGGTCTATGTACACTCCTAATTTAATGTACTAAAAGATTAATTAGGGCTACTATAGAAATCAACACTCTAATTGAGGTGATTCTAGTCATCTAGGGAGAAGGTATCAAAAAAATCTATATTTTCTCTTTGTCTAAACCTTAAAGCTACAAGTCTAGCTTTATTTGTTCCATCAGGTTTGAGTTTCTTCCTTAGAACTCATTTGCATCCTACTTCTTTGCAGTTAGGGGGTAGGTCTACTAAATGTCAAGTTCTATTTCACTCAAGAGAATATATTTCATCGTTAATAGCTTCTTGCCATAAGTTGACATCTACTGAGGATAAGGCTTCTGTTAGATCTTTAGGATTATCTTCTGCATTGTAGGTTTCGAAGTCATTTGAAGTTTGAGTTCTAGCTGAAGGTAGACTACTAGAACTTAAGCCCCACTAGTGGAACTCGAGCCTCCACTATTTTTTGATTTAAAAGGAAATCTATCTTCAAAGAAGTTAGCATCATTTGATTCTATAATGACTTGATTTACTAGGTCATAGAACCTATAGGCCTTACTACTTCAAGTTTTTTTCTTTTAGAATGTGGAATTCTAACAAAGGCTAGACACCTCCAAGTTCTGAAGTAAGACAAGTTTGGTTTCTTATTCTTAAAGACTTCGTAAGGTGAAGTTGTATTCTTAGACTTTGGAATTCTATTAAGAACATAACACACAATTTGAATAATTTCACCCTGCCAATATGGTGCAGCTTCTGAATCAAGTAAAATAGCCACTACCAATACAGATAGAGTTCTATTTTTTCCTTTCTACTCTACGTTCATTTCAAGAGAATAAGGTGTCGTCTTTTCATGGATTATTTCATGTGTGTTATAGAAGTTGTTAAAAGGCAACTGAATCATATTCAATTCCCCTATCATTACGAAGTCTCTTAATTTTTCGTTTAAACTAATTTTCTATTTTAGTTACAAACAACTTAAACATGTCCAAAGCATCACTTTTATTTTTCAGCAGATGAATAAAGTGTAATAACCACTACTACAATAACAGACTCTCTTGACGTTTTTAACTGTCAAGAATTCATATTCTTGACGTTTTTAAAACATTCATTGAAGCCAACATCAAGAATGTCAAAGTTCACGACGGTTGACAAATGTCAAGAACAATGAACATTGACATTTAATAAACATCAAGTATTTTGATTTTAATGACATGTAAAAAACGTCAAGTATGTTCATATTCACGACATGTAAAAAACGTCAAGTATGCTCATATTTCCGACATGTAAAAAACGTCAAGACTATAAATGTTTACGACATCTAAAAAATGTCAAGAACTTTTGTTTACTTGATACATAAAAACTGTCAAGAATTTGAGTATTTATAACATATAAAAAGCGTCAAGAGCTCTTGTTTATTTAATACGTAAAAACTGTCAAGAATTTGGGTGTTTATGACATTCTAAAAACATCAACAATGTGGACGTTCATGACATTTAAAAAGCGTCAAGAATGTATGTGTTTATGATAGTTAAAAAACGTCAAACCTGTTTTGAACTTTTTTTTAAAATTGCAATTTGTATATTTTCTTACAATTTGATTCTATTTTTGTTCTTGTATTGGCCATGTAGTACCTGTAGTGTGGTCCAACAATCACATAAATATGCATGATATTCATCAAATAAATTTTAAAACTTGAACATATACGAACATTTCACCATATAACATTTTCAAAACTTTACATTTGTTCAATACTGTTATATATACAAAACCTTACAACTCCATGAAAAATCAATATGGACAACACCAAAATGTAAGATTTACAAAAAGAATATAATTTCATAAAACATAAGTCAGCCACAATTATAAAGTGACATTCACATACTTAAAGCCAAAACTATCATAAATTTAATTTCTAATCAACCATAAGCCTAACTTCTCCACTATGGACAAAAACCAACAATATATTGTAGTATTTCCAAAATTTACAACCAACAACCCTCTTCCAAAATGTACAACCAACACCCCCTCCAAAATGTACAACAAGCACCCCCTCCCTTGAAAATGTACAACCGCAACCCCCAACCCCCCACATATGAACAATTCCATGAAATCAACAAAATTTACTTCAAAATTTAACAAAAATCATGCAAGCAACAGAACAGACCATTGCATTGGTACGAACCCAAAAAGTCAGCCAACTCAACTCGCACCTCGTCCAACTCGATTTGTGAGTATGATCTTCGTGTGTCAATCTGTATATCAATAAAACATAATATTAAAATGAAAGCTATTTTTCCCTACACTATATCAATCTGAATCTGAGATGACAATGCTTCCTCTAGCCACAATTTCCTTCATAAACCTCATGACATAGTATCCACACTTGGTGTTTCCTACTTGTAAAGAACACAACAACAAAAAAATAAATTAGAATAATTATGTAATCCTAATTGTTAGATGTCTACAAAATACAATGAATATGTAGTAATGTTTATACTTGCCTTTACTGTGTGCCATAAAGTTGTTTCCAACTTTTTTTTAATGTTTTTTTGTGATTGAAATATTGCTATTCTTCTGTTTTGGAAAAAAATAAGCACAAATTTAAAACATAGTACACACATTAGAATCAACGCTACATGAAGAGTAATATTTAACTTACGTGTCGGTTGTTCTTAGTGAGTCAATGTAGTACATCGTACGTCGTATGCCTTTATGGTAAGCAATGACCAATGACCCCTAATAAATAAAATGTAAGTACTATTGTATTGTCAATGCAACTTATGACATAACGTGACTTACCCAGAATTAAACGGAGCAAAAACTATTTGGTTTGCTTTAGAGACCATCACTCTACTGCACAGGTTTTCAATGTGAGATTCTTGGAATTTATGTCCTAAAGAAATAAGAGACAAATCTACAAGAACATACTGCGAACTAGGGATGTGCACAGGGATGTGCACGGTTCGGTTTGATTCGGTTTTGAGTCGAACCAAGGATCGAACCGAACACCTCGATTTACGTATACGTGGAATCGTTGAAAACTAAGTTCCATCAATTTCGGTTGTTGAACCGAGTCAACTTGCATCAGTTCAGGTTGGTTCGATTCGGTTGGATTTCAAACCATTTTTTTTCTAAAAAAAAAATTCACACAGCCTTCTGCATTCTTTTTCCCTTTGCTTCGTTCCAACTTCCATCTTTGAACCTTTATGTTTGGAGATTGAAGATGAAGTAGGAAAAGTGGGACTAAGAGGAGACTACATGGAGTCAGAAGCGTGCATGAAAAGAAAATAAAATGAAGAATAGAAATCGAAGATGGAGATCAGAGATTGAACTGGAAGTGTAAGAGATGGAACTGGAAGCGTGCGAATGACGAAGAGAAAGAAAAATAAGGAATGGAGATCGAAGATGGAATTGAAAGCTTACAACAACATGCATGAAAAGGAAAAGCAAAGATGGCCAGCGGCTGACCTGGAGTCGTGAAGAGATAGAGGTTGAGGGCGACGACTGACTTGGTGTCTTGAACAGAGGGAGGGTGAGGCATGAGGCATGAGGCGTGGGTGGGGTTGTTAAATTAAGGTTTTTTTTTTAAAGTTTAATTTTATTTTTTTAAATTGAGCCTGGGCTTGGGCCTAGTACCTGGGCCTAAAGAAAAGAATAATGATAAAATTTCTTGGCCTAGGCTTTAGTATGTGAATTAGTATATATATTTATTAATATAAATATTTACAATTCAATTTGCTTCTTCTTGGTTTTTTCAGGTGCTGAATCGAGAACTGAGCCAAATCTCTCAGTTCTGCTCCTTAGTGAACTGATGGTTCTACATTTTTTAATAAAACCGGACCAAATAAACTGATTTGGTTTGGTTCGATCTGGTTCATTGGTTTTCCTCGATTTTTACACACCCTTATTGTGAACTTTCCTTTGAACCAAGAACGAATGAGTACAAGTACCTACAAACCATTTTAAACTCGGATGAGTACAAGCACCTACAAACGATCGTAAACATGCTATATAAATTTAAATACAAAGAAATATGATTAACTTACGTCATATAGGACACCACAATAAACATCTTGACTTGGTTCATGCTACATAAGTCATATGTTGTCTCGTAGGATAGAAGTCTTGCGATTGATACCAAAAATTCTAACAGGAAGTTGAAAAGTAATACTGAAATATTTGTCCACACCTTCTCAGCGTATCTAAGAATTGACTTCAAGGCTACTGACAAAATCGATGTCGACTCACAGACAACTTCCTTTTCTTTAGTCATTTTAGTTGAGGCTTTCTCCCGATGCAAGAATAACACCCAAACCACAAAAAACAAAATACATAAAAATAAAGCATAAATATTAGACATCTGAGTTTACTAGTGAATCACTTACCTTGAAGATGCCTAAATCTACTTTATTACAATTTACGTGGATCACCTTTACCTCGATCTCTTTCTATTTCTCGTGCGATTCAAGCTCGTCCAACTTACTCTTCTTCTTCTTTTTTTTTCTTCAGATTCATCCTCCAACGTCATCTTCCTTTCCCCTTTCTCTAGTGATTCCACCTTCATCCCCTTCATCTTTTTTTTTCGATTCTTCTTGAGACTTAACCTATTTCAACTTACTTTTCTCTTTGATTATTTTTTTATTCAATCTCCTTCAATAAATTTGGCGTCAAACAATTTTTGTGTTCGGATATTGGTGTGGACATATTATTATTAATATGTGCTTCTAGTTCACTAACACACTTTCGAAGTGCTTCATTCTCAATTAGAATTTTATTCCCATGTTTTAATGTTTTTTTCACTAAATGAAAGTAAGTCGTAGGAGTAACACGACCATGATGCTCTTTCATACCCAATGCTTGAGTTAACACATCATTGGAAGAGAGTGCTTTGAGGGATGACGAGTCCATATTCATTGAGATCTCATCCTAAGAAGATAACAAATTTTAGTTAAGTTATATGTCCTATATGGTTAATTGAAATGTCTAATTTATAAGTAGTCTTACTATTTTATTGACGACTTATTACACATCGTCATTCACATATTCTCCTTGCTTATTAACCCGAGCCTTCTTCCACATGTTGGCTTGATCAAAATCATATTCATGTTAACCCTCTTTCTTTTACATTTCAATGAACAAAATGTTAGGTATTTTGATAAACTTAATAATTGTGAGAACATAGCCTAATTCTTACCATTTTCTCCATAAAATTCACATAATCCTCAATATTCTATGGTTGTATTTGTTATTAGATCACATATCTTGTTGCAATCGTCTTTTTTCTTACATTCGAATGTAGAAAGTGTTAGTAAGAAAGTTACAAATATTAAAACATCTAACATGGAAAACGTTATTCATACCTGAAAATTCTAACACAATCTTAACCTTACAAAGGCTTTCCAATGATTTTGTTTAATAAATGAATATTTTTCAGGTGGAACTTGTAGAAGTCGAGGTTCATTTTTATATGGCATAATGTATTTCGTCATTAGCAAACTCTTAAAATGACGAAATAATATGCCTGCAGTTTGAAGAATGTTCCTTCTAGATCCTGGATCAATGACAAATGCGACCTGAATATAGAAAAGTACTTACATAACATGTACATAGATCAACAATACTATGAAGATAAACACATGGAAATTATATATTTACCTTAGTTGTATTGTAAATCTTATCTTTGAGTTCCGTAGCACACTTTTCCAGAACGTATATGTTTTAAATACATGATAATGTGTGGAAGACACATAAAAGACTTCAATTTAACTCCATTCTCACCAATTGGTACTCCCTCTTTATTGTACCGCACTACCTTTTTGTTTCCTAAACTCCGAATGTGGGTTACATCAAATATGATAGTAGCTCCACATGGTCTCTTTTTTTTGTTTAGGACTTTCCTTTTCATTATCAAGTTGTGCATTCTCATCCTCAACTCCAACTGTTGCATCTAACTCACCAACAACAAGTTCTTCATTAGGATCCTCCACTCCAAGTGTTGTAGTATCCATGCGGTGCATGAATCAGAGGCTGATACATTGAAAATCAAGATACAATTAGCAATGAATATAAAAGTTTTTAGCAACCAAAAAAATCAAATGGTATGAATGAACATGATAAAATTAAGGGACAATTACAATACAATAGAAATTATAAAATTCACTAGAATAATATTATGTCGGTATCCATCTGCCTTCACAGTCTCATCGAACGTATGTACAGATGTTCTCATCCAAGTCATTATTTAAATTTAGACCCGACATATCATTTGGTATTCCTTGACACTGTAATGTTGTATCACCAAGTTCGTTGTCATTATATCAATCTTCATAGTTCCTTTGTGGTGGAGTAAGCACAATTGACCATCAAACATCACTTAGATCCTCAACATAAAACACTTGTCCTTCTTAGGTTGCTAATATAAAGGAATCAGACTTGTGACATGTTCTATGAAAATCAACTAAGACATAACCGAGTTCATCGATCCTAACACCACTATTTTTCTCAATCCAATCACATTTAAACACAGGAACATTAAACGTATTATAATTGAGTTCTCATATCTATTGTATCACTCCATAGAGTGACATATGTCCAATGACTGAATTTCTATCTTTAGAACTAGATACTTGCATCGTTTTGTAACTAAACTAACTCCACTGTTTTGTACACTTCGATCCTTATTACAAGATTTTGTGTGATAGCAACATCCATTTATTGCATAGTTGCTCTATATAATAACAAAAGAAGGAGGGTCATGTACAATCCACCTTAAGTTATCTGAAACTTCAGTATTTCCAACTTCAAGCTCAATTGTTACCTACCATGAGAATTATCATTTCAATTTCAACACGTAACATGTATATCTAAATTACAAGGTTCAACACTATACCTCTTCTTTTAGTCAGTGTATAAAAGCTCGATTATGTTTCTCTAGAAGCCATTTCTGATTTTTAGACTTACTTTGATATTGCAATTGCAAAGCCTTCATGTGTTTTCTTTGTAGTGAATATTGAAACATTGTAATGTAGTTAGATTTAAGTAATAGAAATTAATGAAAGAATAAAACAAAAGCAAATCAATAAACTTACTTTGTATATGGTTGCACATCAATTGTATTTTTCAAGACATATCTATGAGTTTGATGTAAAATATTTTGGTCAGATTTAAAGGAAGCTTTCATGGACAATGGTCTATCAATATTTGAATTGTCTAAATGGTCTTGTGACTTGTGAGTGTCAAGTCCAATAGGGTACACTCCATATAAGAAAGTAGAACAAAATTCAACATGTTTTTCTATTATATAACCTTCAACCATATAATCCTCAGGACGATATCTATTTCTCACAGAGTTTTTAATGACCTTCATGAATCGTTCAAAGGGATACATCCATCGAAGATATACAGGGTCACAAAGTTTGACTTTCTTAACTATACATACTGTGAGATGCATCATCATTGTGAAGAATGAAGGCAAAAAAGATTTTTAAATCAACACAATGTTATCACAATATCTTCTTTCAACTTGTCTAATTATTGTGCATCTAGTACCTTGTGGCATACAAAATTGAAAATATGCACAACCTAGTTATGACGTACTGAACATGTTTTGGTAGCACTGATCATATTGCGATGGGAAACAACTGTTGTATGAGCACATGGCAATCATGCGATTTCAAACTATTGAGTTTTAAATTTGTCATTGATACAAGGTTTCTAATATTCAAAGAGTAATCTTCAGGAACCTTTATTTCAGACAAAGTCTTCAAAACACATCGTTTTTCTTTCTTTGTAAGCATATAACATGCAGGAGGAATGAATATTTTCTTTTCACCGTTGATAGGGACGAGCACTGGTCAAATTTTTAGATGAATTAAATCACTTCTAGCATTCAATGTATCCTTACTTTTCCTTAGAATATCAAGAAGCGTTCCTAAGATGTTCATGCAAACATTTTTTCTAATATGCATCACATCTAAACAATGTCTGACATTAAGATCTTTTCAGTATGGCAACTCAAAAATGGAAGCTAACCTATTCCAACAAATCTGTGCACTTCCTTTCATCGTGTGTTTCTTATGGTTCTTCTTCCCTCTAGGAAATTCAAGATCTTTCAATTTTAAATATACAACCTTTCCGATAGTGGTTCTGAAATTGTACCATGTTTTTTTACCATTAAATGACTTCTTTTGTCATCGGTACAGGTGATTGCATGCTAGAAATCTTCGATGTCCTAGGTATGCTATTTTTTTTTCCATATTTTAACCTTATAGAAGCTGTATATCTCCATAAATTGGACACGTCTTATACCCTTTCACAGAACATCCACTATGGTTACCATATGCTGAAAAATCGTTGATTGTCCACAACAAAAATGACCTTAAGTTGATAGTTCTTCTCGATAAGCATCATAACATTCAACACCACTTTTCTATAAAAGTTTTAAATCTTCAATTAGTGGTGCTAAGTATGTGCCTATATCGACCCATGGTTATCAACATTGATAGCATCATGTACTTTTTTTCATACACAATCATGGTGAAAGATTATAAATAACCATAACTACCGACCAACAATTGTATTTAAAACTCATGTCACTATGAGGATTTACTCCATCAGCTGACAATGCTAAACGAAGATTCTGGATTCAGAATCGAAGTCTGGCCATTAAGCGTTTACTAACTTTCAAGCTTGAGAGTATGTTGGATGTCGTAATTTACCATCTTCAATTATTTCATCAGCATGCCAAGTTAAGTTTTTCAGCACAGTCAATACTTCTAAATAGCCTTTTGAATCGTGGAATTGGTGGAAAGTACCATATTGCTTTTAAGAGAATTTGGTTTGTCGCTTCATTTTTATCCTTAATGCTTTTTCACCTTGACTAGGCCCATTCAGGAAATTGAATTGCATCAGAATATTCTTTTCTACAGAGACAACAATGTTTTCTCATCATCATTAATGCACCTAATGTTGCACCTAATGTTTTCTTTGCTTCGTATAATAAATTTGGGAGCTTGTTAGAAGTAGGTAGAATTTTCTTCTAAGTTTTGAGTAGTTCTGAAAAACTCATATCACTCCATCCACACCTAACTTTTAAATTATACAATTTAATTAATGTCGACCACTTGGTGTATTTCTTGCCTCCTTCGTATAATGTATTCACATCATCATTAAGCAACTTCTCGTGAACAACTTCAATAATTTCTTTTACACTTCCAACATCATTCTCTTCATATGTATGGGTGTCAAACTTAGAAGATTCTCCATAGAAAGATGAGTTATGAAGTTCTTCCTCATGCCAAAACCAAACTTAATAAATGATCTCCAACACTCTTTCTACTATGCTTTTTACAATTCCTATATTTCAAACAAGGACAAATGAATATAGAAGCTATTTGTATTAGAAAATCCAAATTTGACGAAGTTTTCCACACTCAACTCATAATCTTTCAATAATCTACTCTTGTGCATCCATGATTATCCATAATTGTGAATCTAGTAAGAAATAAGAAAAATTGATTCGGAAATTCTCGTCGAGTTCATTAGAAAGAAAATAAATATGAAGATTAAACAAACAATCGGAAGAGAAGAACATCCATTTTGCATTTCAGGAAAAGAAATGAATATGAAAAAGAAAATATAAGAAAATAAGAAAACCTTAATAAACAAATTCAACTAAAGCACACTAATGCATTTACTACATTAGAAACTTCAAAGACATTCAAGTGTCCACACTCAACCTACTTTTTTATTTCAAACTCAACATAAACAAATTCAACTAACACTTAAAATGTTTTTTTAAAAAAATTAATTTTTATTTAAACTCTTTTGATAAAAATTGTTTAAAATACATGCAATCCAAAATTTATTCTAGTAATTGTCAAACATCTTAATTTTTTTCTAAAATGGCTCATCTATTAAATTAAACATTTGAGAGTGTATTTAGAACACACCCTAAATTAGTGAGTATTGTTATTTAGAAACCCTTTAATTTACAAGTATATATATAGATAGATATATCAACATATCACTGCTACAAAAAAACACTTTACTTGACACTTTCAAATTTACTATTCTTGACGATTTTATACAAAACCGTCACGTAAAGTTAAAAATTGTCAAAAAATTTTTTTTTTTAAAAAAAAGAAAAAATAAATTTTTTTGCTGGATTTTATTCAATACATTATAGTTTTTATTTGTCAAGTATATTTAACATTATTTTAATTAAACTTTTTTCGCAAAACGTATTAAACCCGCTCGAAAATCTTCTCATTTCTAGTCGTTCGATCGTCTTACCTCCTCAATTCCTCAACAATTTGTCCTTCGATGGTGAGTTCCTCCTCCGCTTCTTCGTTCGAAGTAGATGCCCTCGAAAACTCTAGTGGAGGAGGAACTCACCGTCTAGGGCATCTAACTTCGACTAATCAATTATCAAACTCACCTTCGCTTCTTCGTTCGACCTCACCGCTCCTTCACCTTCCTTCCCTTTTCTTCACATCTAAGCCTTACCTCTGACGCCTCTGATTCTCTCTTTCTAGGGTTCTACTTCTTCTTCCTCAATAACTCAATTCCAATCTTCTTCACAATCCATTCGCATTGAATTCCATTTCCTCTCCCTAGTCGTGTTGTCGTTGCTGCTCTGCTAGGTCTCAATCAATTCGATTCTCGACTCAGTAGATGTTCTTCACAGGCGATTCATCTACTCGCAAAAGTTCTCGATGCTGCTCTCAAAATTCAAGTTCTATATTATTTTTCTATTGCATTTTAGTTCAATTTGAAGCTGAGTATTGATCGTGATACGAGTTGCGGAGTTGTGACTTTGTAGTTTGCAGCATTTGTTTTGTTAATATCAGTTTTGATGATTGGCGAACTTCATCTCTGATTCGTCAAGGAGTTTTTTATACATTCGACGTGAAAAATTTTATAATAGTAGATTAGTGGTGTAGTTTGCTACGCCTGTTTAAATGTTTCGTAGTGTTTCAGGATATTGATTTTGTTAGAGTGTAGTAAGACACCAGGTGGAGTCACTTTTGTGGGTGTAAGACAGACTGCTTGTTGATACCTAAAAGGTTCTGAACTTGTGCTTGCTTATTATCTTTATTTGTATTTGTGTATACTCAAAGCTAACTCAATATCATCTTTGTAAATTTAGGTTGAGATTATGTTTCATCTTATCTTTAAACAGTTGAGGTTTACGTACAAATGGTTGTTAAATAATCTGGTTTATTGCCTAACTGATGTTCTGATCTACATATACAATGAATTTTCATAGCTGATATCATTCTTGAGAGGTTAAAGAGCAACTATTGTTTGAATGATGAATCTTGTAACAGAAAATTGTACATCACATTGTAGTCATTTTTATCAAATATACATTGTTGTATGTTGGTGACTTGGTTTGTTTCAATCACTACCACAAACGTCAAGTAAGTTACAGTAGGAGCCACTGTGTTTACATGTTTAAAGCTTAGTGTTTGAAGATAATTAATGTGGCTTGGGTTTACATAGTTCTATGTCGATTGTATAAGTAATTTCTAGTTCTTTAGTAGTATAAACATGTCTTACAAAAAGTAATAATGACATGAGAACGTGAGTCTATGCAAATTTCTGTGAACTTTTGGTTTCATTTATATGATGGTATTGCTTGTAATTGCTGTAGATTATGAAGTCCTTTACTTTGAATGAAATAAGGTTTCCATTAAGACTTTCTTTTTTCCCACTCGCTTCATTTCTGGGTTGCATGTAACTTTGTTTTAAAGTTGCATTACAAGTTCTACTGCTGCCTTGCTTTGAGATATAGATAGTTTCTATGGTGTATGATAATTCAAAACAAAGAAAAGTATACGATTCATCGAGGTACTTGTTTTCGACTTAGAGATCGGAGTGAAACTAAGGAAATTTTAGAAAGGAGACAACTAACTAATTTGGATATTGTTCTTGATCTGGTGTAGGATAGGTGACATGACCATTCTTGGACTCGATGAAAACTAAGAAATGTTGCATTCAGGTTGAAATTGCTTAGTCTTCGGCGACTGTCATGGGGTTCTGGCAGTGATGGTGAAGAATAAGTTGCTATTAGAAAAGAGCGGAAAGCTCGCCTAAAAAAGCTCAGTAAGGAAATCCTTAATCTTGTGAATAACAGAACTTTAACTTTTGAAAGCATTATGAATGTGCCTTCAATACTTCCATTTTTTCCCATGCTCA
Organism: Cucumis cinereus; assembly: GCA_037974625.1. Taxonomy (NCBI): domain Eukaryota; kingdom Viridiplantae; phylum Streptophyta; class Magnoliopsida; order Cucurbitales; family Cucurbitaceae; genus Cucumis; species Cucumis cinereus. The sequence goes on from JBBPDJ010000023.1 coordinate 13,863,393, forward strand.
ACTAACCAGTTCTACTTGATTCATGGTTTTATGTCCCGGTGTGCATTTCCTTTATGTTTGAATTCTCCTAATCTCTCTGATCATCTACTTATCTTTTGATCATATATCCCTTACTACTAATGGTTTTCTATAATAAATTCATAAAGACGAGATCATTTGGGGCATTCTGAATTTAGATTTGTACTTAGGCTCGACTTTTAAAATCTTGAATAGCAGTCTATTCGTGGTTGATTATGGATATCGTGTTGTGCTTCTTTTTGTGCGTGCATCCATTTTGTGGAATTGACTTGTGTTTTGTTTTTTTTAGCTTGTTACATTATTTTCTGGTTGAGTTTTATGGATAGTTTAATTTGGACTAGTTATATTTAAAGTAAACTACTGGGTTGACTTTTGTAAGATATTAGGTTGAATGCATTTTGTAAATGCAATATAGTTTTGGTGTAATCGAGTTCATGTTTGGAATAATTAAATTAGAGAATTTCAGTTATTTCTTCTGAGTAGATCACATAGAATGAATTTTTACTGAAATTGCATAGATGGTGCATGAAAAGCTATTGATAAAAGTTTGCTTCTCCTAAAATTTGTTCTAGTCACACAAACATATAATTTATGTGCTTTGCTATCTGTTCATGTTGAACTTGAACTGGAATTGGAGTGTAAGAGTGTTCAACCTTTCTGTTTGTAAGTCAGATTTGGTTTTTCTGTTGTTACAAGTGTTATTGTTAGGACAACTTTATAGTATATGCTTTTCAGTCCAGTTCATTTACTTTCAAGGGTAGTGTGTTATTTATTTCTCATGGGTACTTGACTCTGTTTTTTGTTTATGAATTCAATGGCATAAAGCTTGATTTTGAATACATTCTTGAGAAAAAAAACATCACCTATCTTGAGCTTAGATAGCTCTTCTTAGGAAAGAATTTTACAATGGGCAATTATGGAATTATGATAAAATTATTGTAACATTAGTTCGGATGATTATTTGATGTTGAAATTGATCTTCTTGCATTGTTACTCTTTTTTTTCTGTTGGTTTGCAATTTTTGCTAAGTACAATGTGCATTCGTAATTTACTTGTTGTTTGTTTATCAACTATATTGGGTGAGTATTATTGATAGATGCTTGTTTACTTGTTATACAACAACAATTTGTAAGTACATAATTTACTTGTTTTTTTTAACCTTTCTCTTCTGCTTTTGTGCTACTTGAAATTTTCTTGATCTATTTTGTGTTTGGAGTTTCAGATTTCACGTTCGTACTCAGGGAGTTAATGATTCAATACTTATTCTTAAGGAACTCAAGCATTTACAGAAAGGATCCTCTTTTTCTGCAGTATTTTAATTAAAATGGTACTGTCATTCCCACAAGAACTTCAAAGCATATAAATGATAACTGCAAAGATATTCTCCTTCTAAAGTTTATCTTTGCAGTTGTGCTCTATCAAATTTAGATCTTTAATGTCATATCTTTGTTGCTTGCACAAAAACATATTTGTTTCTTCTGTTTTCTATTCATACATCATATTTTGTTAGTATTATTTTGAAATTGTTTGTCTAATTATTTAAAGTTAGGATCATATATGTTAAACTTTTATTGATAATTGATGTTCTTGAATTTTATTGTGGTAGTATAAGTTAAGGTTTATGTGTTCAGCAAAAAGATAGATGGTATATCTAACAAATAAAATACCAAGAAACTAATGTATTGCAATCCAGTACCTTTCAGTGCTTCCATCCTCAATTACATTGTGGAACTCTAAGGCCAAGGTATGAGCTTTGAAAAACATTCATGTATTTGGTAAGGAAATTAGCAGGGTAAATCTATTTTCCAGTTTACTCTGTATTAGTTTTTTCTTTAATTTGGAACATTCATGACAATGGACTTCATTTTCTTATGGTGATTCAGGGATCTTGACATTCATTTTGTGGAGTCTTCAGCTCTGACTCCTCCCGAAGTACACATCGACTTGGCTGTCCAGCAACAGTAAGACATCCTCATCCTAAGTCATTACTAATGAAACCAATTACTAATGAAACCATTCACATTCTTTGGAGTAACCCATATCTACATGTTGTTAATATTCTATAGGAATGAAACTGAATTGGTAGCAGCTGCCAGTCAACCTCTTGTCTATGACGACGACGACGCTTTTGACTAAAACTGATTGATCATTCGGTAACATTGCCCTTTGCGTATCTATTTTAAGTGACAATTTTTTTCTCCTTTCTAGGATTAACAGAAGGGAATAGGTGTGCAGGGTATGGGTGAGGATTGAAACTTGAATTTTGAAAACGTTACTTTTATTCCCTTTGGATAAAACAAAATTGTTGTAATTTTGGTGTAGATGGTGTGTTTTCTGTTGGTGAGATTCTCTAATAATAGAGCCACATAGCCTTTGATGAAATTTCATCATGCAGAAATTTTTCTAATGAGTGTTTCACTATTTGATTTGTGTTTATTATTCCCTTATTTCTTCTTTGGAGTATCTTTTACTGCGAGACACTTTTGCGAACTATGATCATTGGACTTGTAATGCAATGAATGTATACTTTTGGTTTTTATCTTTACATTGTAAATATACAATTTTAGGACTGCAAATACAGGTGCAAAACAAGAGCAAAAAGGTGCAGGTGCAAATACAAAATTTTAAATTAAAAAAATTACAAAATTAATTTGACAATGAAACACTGTCAAGAATAACGAATTCTTGACAGTAGAAAGCCGTCAAAATTAAACTTATCCTCATTCTTGACACTAGATTACTTACAGTGGAAAACTTTTTTGTGTTGTAGTGCGTAGACAAATATTTCCATTCTCACTTTTATGATAATTGTATATATTATCTAAATCTTTTTATATTAGACTTAAGTTATCAAGCTACAACTACTAGAAAAATAATGTTTCTTGATCACGTTTTTTCAAAGTCAAGGCTCACTATTTTTTACGTTTTAAAAAAAAATGTTGAGAAATCCAGTGTCAAAAATGAGTTAAACCCTTATCAGTGTCATATGTTCTCATTTTAAAAAACTAACGTTTAACTTTAGTCTTTTCAAATATATATGTTCTCATTTTCAACTATATTGTCTTCCACTATTTCATCATATTCAAATATGTAAATACCCCATGGAATCAAAGGACATTAGAATAAGTCTTTCATGCCCAAAAAATAACTTTTCTTTTTCTTATAACATGATTAATTTTGATGATTTTATTTCCATTATTATTCTAGATGGATCCCTAGATTAGTATACAAAAGTTGAGTTTAACATTGAAATTACTAAATGAAACTTGGTTTTTATAAAAGCAATCTAAGAAAAAGATCTTAGACATAATATTTTATTTAATTTTTAACTTTAGAGTCTAGATGATCACTGTCGAACAAAACCTTTAAAACCATGAATTGAGTACTCATTTATCTAAGTTCTTATTAACCCTAAACATGAATTAAAGGTTTAGGGACTACATTTTGAGGGGTGTTTGAAACTCAATTTTTGTATAATGTAATATTCATTTCAATTACACCTATATCAATATTGAAAATTTTTCTCATCTTCTTCTTCCTTTTTTTTTTTTTTTAAGAAAATAATAAAAGAGAGATCTGACATCCATGTGATCCAAAGAACAATGCTAATGATGGATGCCATTTTTATTTTTGTAGTTACAATATGCTTTTTTTTAATTGGGGGGGGGGGGGGGGGGGGGGGGGGGGGGGGGGGGGGGGGGGGGGGGGGGGGGGGGGGGGGGGGGGGGGGG
>JBBPDJ010000023.1:13867241-13880937 GCA_037974625.1 Cucumis cinereus
ATGGATTTGGCTTTTTTAAGTGGGCTTTTTCCGTTTTTCAAAATTTTTCTATAAGTTGTAATTATTTTGATTTTTTTTTCTATATTTAAAAAGATCCCTTAAAATAATAACTCCCTGACGAGAAAGTTATCATTGGAAAACGTGGGATGCTCCCACGTTATCCCAAAGTTCTCTCTAACTTCCTATTCTTCTTCCTAAAGAAGAGGAAAGCAAAACTGAAGAGGTTTAGTGATTGCAGAAGGTCTGCATACGAAGAATTGAATTTTCTCTTTGGCTCTCTGTGATTTTTTCCTAAAAGAATTTTCAATCCAATATTTGTTTCCACAAGCCAAACCTCAATACCTAGATGATGGGAAAGGTTCAAACTGGTAGTGGCTCCAATGCGGTGTATTGTAGAATGCAGAGACGACAACGAGAGTCAAATCTCTCTTCTCTATAATGCTAATATATTTTAAAAGCATGTTTAACCATAGTTTTATGTGTTTAATTGCTAATGTATGGTATTTTTAATTTTCTAATTATTTGAGTAATGGTTCTGTAAAATCTTTCTACTGCGTAAGGGCTCTTATCCCTTCAATAACAAGATAAATAGGGGATGTTGTTCATAGTAAGTGGTGAAGGATATGTGTCAACAAGTCTTACAGTCTCTTCCATTAGGTCGCACCGTTAGATTTCTATAATGCGCCTGCATGTCTGCCCTGGAGCGGGCTTACCAATCAAAGAGTTGTATTATAGGATTCGGAACACCACAAACTCCAGAAATAGTTAGAATTTTTTAGATTCGTTTTCAATTTTGTCTTTTCAATTCTGGAAACATATTGATCTTAATTTTTTAAATCCTAAAATGGAGGGTTACACTTACGAGATTACGAACGGTTTGTATATTCTAGACTAAAGTAGCGATAACTAAATGCTATAGAATAATAGTTATTCTGGTATTAACATCTAATCAAGAATGTCTTGGTTCACTGGAGAAAAATCGAGCCTCCCTTGGTAGAGCTTATTCTAAACCATTGAAATATCGTTGCAAATAGTATAATGATGGGTACATTTTTACTTTTGCTAAAATTGATTAGATTTATCAAGAGTTTGTAGCATATTTCTAATAGAATCTTTTTATATTTCAACATGTCTAGCTTAATTATTTAGTTACTTGCTTTCGATAAACTTACCTGCGACAATTACTTTACTTGAAAATCCCATTTGAACACTATATTATTAATTGATGATTTAAGGTTTGTCTTGATGAATGAGTGTCCTCTTAATCCTGGCACATTGACTAACCGAATCGTTTGGAAGTCATATGAAAGATGGGTTCGTGCTAATGATAATGAAGAAGCCTATATCTTAGCTAGCGTATCAATGTTCTGGCTAAAGAGCACGAATTTATGGCCACGACAAAAGCGATTATGGAATCATTACAGGGTATGTTTGGTCAACCATCTTCATCATGATTGTCCATTTTAATGTACTTAAGTTGAATGATGAAGGAAGGGACCCCTGTTAGAAAACACGTCCTGGACATGATTGTCCCATTTTAATGTACTTAAGTTGAATTTTGTCGTTGTGAATGAAAAAAGTCAAGTCATTTTTACAATGGAATATGTTATGAATAAGATTGAGTATAATCTGACAACTTCACTTAATTCAGACTTTTCAGTCATTGATGAAGTATAAAGAAAAGGAGGGGGAGGAAAATGTTGCTACCTCGAGGAAATTCCCAAATGCGTCTTCATTAAACGATAAGACTATTCCAGAATAAGAAAGGGAAAGGGAAAAAGAAAACCATTGAAGGCAAAGATAAGAAAAAAGTTGCTGACAAAGGAAAATGTTTCCGCTCCAATAAAGATGAGCACTGAAAAAGAACTACCCTAAATACCTTACTAAGAAGAGAGGTGAAAAAGCAAAACATGGTAATATGATTTCCTAGTTGTTGAAACCTATTTAGTGAAGAATGATAACTCTACCTGGATACTAGATTCAAGAGCCACTAATCATTTTTGTTGTTTTTCGCAGAAAACCAGTTCTTGGAAGCAGTTTGAAGACGACGAGATAACTTTTAGGGTTGAACAGAAAAGCGAGTCCCGGTCGAAGCAGTGAAAGAGATGAAGTTGTGTTTTGGAGATAGATTTCTTTTATTTGAAATTGTATTGCTTGTTCATGAGATGAAAAGGAATCTTGTATCTATCTCGTGTTTGATGGAACAAATGTACAAAATTATTTGGATATTAATGAAGTGTTCATTAGTAAAAAAAAGGGTTCAAATTTTTGTTGCTAAACTAGAAAACAACTTATATACGTTAAGACCGACCAAGACAAATGTTGTTTTGGATACATAAATGTTTAGAATAGCTGAAACTCAAAACAAAAGGCAAAAAACTTCTTCTGTCATATATCTTTGGCATTTGAGATTAGGCCACATAAATCTCAACAGGATTGAGAGGTTAGTTAAGAGTAGTCATCTAAGTCAGTTAGAAGATGACTCTTTACCACCATGTGAATCTTATGTTGGGAGTAAAATGACAAAATGATATTTTTCTGAAAAGAGTCTTACAGCCAAAAAACCTTTATAACTCGTGCACACGAACCACTATGGACCTATAAACATCAAGACACGAGAAGAGTATGAATATTTCATCAGTCTCATAGATGATTATTTAAGATATGGTTCTATTTACCTAATACATCATAAGTCTGAAGCCCTTGAAAAGTTCAAGAAGTATAAGAAAAAGGTTGAGAAGCAATTACGTAAAACGATTAAGATACTTTGATATGATTGATGTGGTGAGTACATGGATTTAAGATTTAAAGACTATTTGGTAGAGTTTGGAATCAAATCCCAATTCACTGCATTGAATACTCCTCAGCAAAACGGTGAATCTGAAGGAAGAAACAAAACATTTTTGTCATTGTTCGCTCAATTATGAGCTTTGCAAAATTTTCTAATTCCTTTTAGGGACAAACGTTAAAGACCAATGTATATATTTTGAATAATGTTTCCTCTCAATGTGTTTTAGAAATACCTTATGATTTATGGAGAGGATGTAAAGATAGTTTATGTCACTTTAGAATTTGAGGATGACACATGTGTGTTGGTACAACAACCTAAAAAATTAGAACGTCGTTCAAAAGTATGTCTATTTGTAGGCTTCAAAAAAAAGAAAAAAAAACTAAAGGTGGTTTGTGATATGATCCTCAAGAGAATAGATTCTTTGTGTCAACAAATGCCACATTCTTAGAAAATGACCACATTCGAAACCAACAACCTTATAGTAAGCTAATATTGAAAAATATTTTTGAAGAAACTACAAATAAATCAACAAAAGTTGTTGATAAAACTAATTCATCTACAAAAGTAGTGAATGAAGCTAGCACCTCTAATCGATCACATCCATCTCAAGAGTTGAGAGTGCCTCGACGTAGTAAGAGGATTATACATCAATTTGATCATTACTTAGATTTAACAGAAACACAACTCATCATACCAGATGATAGGGTCAAGGATCCATGACCTTTAAGCAAGCAATGAACGATATGGATAAAGATCAATGGAATGAAGCCATGGACCTCAGAATGGAGTTGATGTACTTTAATTCTGTGTGGAAACTTGTAGATCAACCAGATGGAGTAAAATCTATTGGATGCAAATGGATTTAAAAGAGAAAATGAGACACCATTGGAAAGGTACATACCTATAGTATGGGTGATCATCGGTCGCTTGGAGTCGGTTTTTAGATCAAACTGTCACCAAATGACTATGGTCGGTTTAGTAAATGTTCAAACTGACCTCAACCATCGAAGAGTAAATGTCGGTCAGTTAGTCAATTTTTTGTTAGTTGGTCGGTTTAACTCTTTGAAATATTTTTTGAAATTTCTCACTTTGGAACTCTTTCAAACCGACACTGATTGACTCTTCTCGTTCTTCGATCAACCAACTTCGATTTGGTTAGTCGACTCAGTTTTTCAATCTATCATGCTCACCTATACCTATAAGGCAAGACTCGTAGCAAAATGATTTACCCAATGAAAGGTAGTGGACTATGAAAAAACTTTCTTTTTTATTGCTATGTTAAAGTCTATCATAATACTTTTATCCATTGCTACGTATTATGACTACAAAATTTTGAAAATGGATGTCAAGATTGATTTTTTCATTGGCTATCTTGACAAAAGTATTCATATGTTTGAACCAAAGAGGTTTATTGAACGGGTCTAGAACATAAGGTTTATAAACTTAAACGATCCACTTATAGATTAAAATAGTCCTTTCGATTTTAGAATATTACATTTGACATTGCGATCAAGTATTATAGCTTCATATAAAATGTTGATGAACCTCGTTTTCACAAAAAGATTATCAACAATACTGTAGTATTCTTGGTATTGTATGTTTTGATGATATCTTACTCATTGAGAATGATGTAAGATACCTGATTGACATTAACGAATAGCTAGCCATTCAATTCCAAATAAAAGATTTGAGTGAAGCTCAATATGTTCTTGAAATCCAAATAGTTCAAAATCGCAAGAACAAAACTCTTGTTATGTCTGAAACAACTTATATTAACAAGATGTGTTGTCTAGATATAAGATGCAAAAATTCCAAAAAAGGTGCATTACTCTTTAGAAATGAAATTCTTTTGTCTCATGAACAGTGTCCTAAGATACCTCAACAAGTTGAGGATATAAGACGAATCCCTTATGCATCAGCAGTTGGAAGTTTTGATGTACGGTATGTGTTATAATAGACCTGATATATGTTATGTTGTAGGAATAGTTAACATGTATTAGTACAATCCTGGATATGATTATTGGATTGTCGTGAAGAATATCCTCAAGTATCTTTGAAGAACGAGGGACTGTATGCTTGTGTACAGAGGTGGAGATGTGATCTTTACAGGATTCATTGATCCTGATTGTCAGTCTGAACAAAGATTCAAGAAAATTAACATTAGGATAGTGTTTGCTCTAAACAGAGGAGCTATAGTTTGAAGGAGCATTAAACAAAGTTGTATTGCTGACTCCACAATGGAAGATAGATATGTCACTGCCTATAAAGCAGCAAAAGAGGTAGTATGGCTATGAAAGCTTTTAATTGATCTCGAAGTCATTTCGCATGTGCATCAACCAATCACACTATATTATGATAACAGTGAAACAGTTGCAAATTCTAAACAACCCATAAGCCATAAATGTAGAAAACATAATGAGCAAAATTATCATCTCATCGAGGAGATTGCACATCACGGAGATGTGATCATCACTCAGATAGCCTCGACATAAAACCTTGTTGATCCATTTAAAAAAACCTTCACGACTAAAGTGTTTAAAGGTCACCTAGTGAGTCTAGGATTACAGGTTTTGTAAACTAGAAAAACTGAGAGAAATATTTGGTTTGTATCTAATGTATGCCCTAGTTTAATGTATTTATATTTTTCTCACTTAAACTTGTCATTTGTGTATTATACCATTTGAGTTTTAGCCCAAGTGAGAGTATGCTAGGTTTTATGTTCTAAAACTCATGCTTTATGGATGTTACACAATTCTATTATTCAATAAAGATTGAGGTATTATTGAATAAATTGGTATTGAATAGGGATTTGCCCATTATAAACTTAGAATCCAATAACCTAAGGTTCTTTAATTGTAGTATAAATACTTGAACTTTAGGTAGTGACACAAAAGTGGATCAAGTTCAAATTGATAGTCTAGATGGTCAATAGTACAGGAATAGGATTGAGGGCAGCTTGTTTTGAGGACACAAAGAATGCGACCCACTTTATATTTAGTGTAGACGATGTGATCCTAAATCGTTCATGTGGAAACATGTGAGTAGAAGCATCCTATGTAAAGAGTTTTCATAAGACCAGACTATGAGATATTCATTTTTACATTATAACCTTGTTTACTATTTAAAATTAACTATTTCGATTTTTTATGACTTAGGTAACTCGACCTTAATCTTGAGCTAATTATTATCTCCTGTTTATTCAAAATTATCCTTAGATCTACATAGGTGAGGGCGGCTCAATAACACTGATCTAATAGACCTCTTATTTTAGGGGTAAGATCGTAGATAGTTGAAGACATAGGTACAAAACAGAATTCGCTCCTACCTGCTCCTAAAGATAGTAGAGATGTTGTTCCCTTATGTACTGGCTCCGAGACTTGAACAAGAGGGCTCACCCTCTCACTGGCTCAAGAGGGACTCAGTTTAGTAGTTAGACTATAAACCAATTATTCATTAGAGCACCATAGAGACTTAAGGAACAAGAAGTAATTTGGGATAAAACAATATTTTAACCGAGTCGGAATTATGAACAACTTGTGAAGGATCAACTTACTGATCATGGTTATACCAAGTGGACACAAGTATATCTATAATGAGGATAGTGCAACAACAATCTATAGTGGACAACCCTTTTAATTAACGAATATTGGTTAGCTAGGTTAAACATTTTAGCCTGTTAATCTCGGATTGTTAGAGCACATGATCTGTAGGTTCATTAGGTCCCTCCACTAGGTCATTACAAAATTAAAGTTTAAATAGCGTGATCGAGGAATTCAAATTGTTCGAATTGATTTAGAGAATAAATCGTTAATAATATTTGATATAATTAACAATTAAACTTGAGAGAGAAATGGTATTTAAATAAAATTTAAATATCGACAATTGAAATAGAAATTCAAATTAGGTCCATCAGATCGATAGGGATAGGTGATTAAAATAATAATTTAACATTTGATATTAAATATTAATTAATTTAAAAGTTTAATTAACTAATTATTATCTATTATATTATTAAATTAAAATTGATTTTATTAAGTAATTAAATTAATTATAAAATTATTCAATTAAAAAGAAAATTTCAGAATTTGAAATTTTTGACTTTGAGAGTCAAAGTCAATATATTGACTAGAGTTAGTGGGTTCTCCACCATTTAGTTAAAGAGTGAATAAGGTGCTAACTTGGTTAAGTGTTATTCATAAATCTCACAACAAATCCCAGTTTGATGCATTAATTAAGTGTCAAATTGAGGTGCACATCTTATTTGCATGACATTTGGCTACTTATACATTAGTTTTAGTGGGATTAAACTCTCTTGGTGGCTAAGAATTTTGCTGAAAAAGAACTCTCTCACACCTAAATACCTCTAATATTGATCACAAGTTTTATTCCACATTAAAGTTTTAAGTTTTAATGAGAATAGTGGAGAAGATCTTGGTGGGTAGTACTTCGAAGAATTGGAGATCAACAACTGCATCAACATGTGGTGAATTTGAGCTACAAATGTATGAACTCTAAAATTATGTTTGTGTGAGTTTTCAATGCATATTTAATTCTTAAAAATTATACACTTAGGGGCCGTTTAGTTTGGGGGAGTTGGGATGGGAATAAGATTGCTGGGAATAAATTATGCCTGGGAAAATAATGCATGGGAATAAGATGTCTGGAAATTAATTATAACTGCATTTGGTTGTGCAGGAAATGTTATCAACATTTTGTAGGAATAAGTAATGCATGTGTTTGGTGTTGCATGAGAATAGTATAAAATTTCACCCAAGTAAATGTTATTTTTGTTTAAATTATGTGATCAAACTTTTAACAATTTTGTGCAATTATAAAGCGTATAATTAATTAAAAAATTAATATATTTAACAAGCACATACATGCTAGCTCAAAATAAAGAGTACACGTCATTTGATAAGACCACCAAATATATATGTCCATGTATAACATGTTAGAAAGTTTCTATTACATAGAAGATAAAACGATATTCTTATAGTTTAAGAATGAACGTCTTCTTGCAGAACCTCCATTATGAATTCATATCTTTCATCATTTGGAAGATTAAAGAAATAGTCATTTTGAGATTGGTCTTTAGTGATAATCTTACCCGCTCCCACCATTTGTCGAACACTTAATCAGTTTACCTTTCTAATTTCTCTGACTAATGAGTTTCGACGTTCTTCTCTTATGGACTCTCGTTCAGCTGCCTGTTGATAAAACACAACAATTTCTTGAATATTATCATTTGCACTTGAAAGATGACTACTCATAATATTCTTTATACTATTCATCGTTGCTACCAATGGGTCCACACTTCTTGCTCTTTTCTTACTAGACCTATTTGATGTATGTGTGGTAGATTGTGTATTTTTTGTTTCTTCACTCATTGATATAGGTCCATCCACTTCTTCCCTTCAACTACTGGTGGATCGGGCACATAAAAACCATCCATTTCTCTCCAAAAATCGTTGTTCATTTTTCTCTCTAATACTTCAAACATCTCAACTGGACCTTCTGCACCAAGTCCATTGGCTCTATCTTTTCCAAAAACAATGGGTAACTGTTTGTAGAACGAAAAAGACTTGTTTCTCAATCTTTTTGCATTAGGATGACTCCGTGAAAACAAATATAAATCAAAATTTAATACATTTCAATAACTACATGATAATATACACTAGCTATAAAAAATCTACATTTACCTTTACCCATTCATCAAATATATCTTTTTCTACTTCTCTTCATATTTCTTTATCATTCTATCCAAAGCTGCTGCAATTTGAGCCTAACATTTCAACTATTGCACTGTATCTCTTCTTCAATAATTTAACTCTAGACTCTATGTGTGGTTGAGCCTTAAATTAACAATTAGGAATTTTTTTCAGCCATCCATTTCTCTACGTGATTGAGAAATCCTTGTTTGAAAGTGTCATTATCCGTTTTCCATGTGCCAATGTTAGATAACTCCAATAAGAATTCCGTAAATTTCTCATCTTCTATCTTACTTCACGTGTTTCGACCTACTCGAACCAGTGGCAGATTGTTTGTTGACATTCATATCCATGATTCACATTACATATTAAACTATTAAACTCAAACATTCACATACAACATAGTATGAAAATAAAAACATACATCACATATCATAAAGATGAAATAAGTAGCAAACTAACAGTTCATAATTTTTCATAAAAGCTTACAACACAATGCATGTGTACATCACAATAAAGCATTCCAATACTAATATCTAATGCCCTTCCACTTCTCAAACATCTCAATTGCTAAATCTCTCCAATTTGTCCTGGTTCGATACCTAGGTCTATCAAGAATACCTACATTGACTTTAATGTAGGTTCCATCTAATGCACCTAGACCATTTTAAAGATAAAAAATACTTTAAATTAATTAAGACCACTTGCTACTATTTAAATATGAATAAAACTTTAAAACAAAAATTACCTTAAACCACTTCCATTTTTCATCCAAGCAACTGGTAGGAACAACCTCGGGATGTTTAAGCAATAACTCATGTAATCGTATCACAGAGTTCAAAACTATATTAAAGTGTCTACTAATTGTTTCTCATTAACGTGCAAAATGTCGACGTATAACTCTAGTTTTAACATCATGTGCAAGGATGTGTAAAAGTATTGCAACCATCTCCTCAACTTCTACATTTGTCGTGCCTCTTATCTTGCCAGTTGTTTCAAGCATATGACATAATATAGTAAAACATCTCCTATTCATTCATGTCGACTCGAAACATGCTAAATCACTCTCATGAATTAGACGAAAAAAGTTTAACTGCCTAACTCGTTGTCTATAGAAAGAACTTTCCTCATTTTGTTAGGTGTTTGTTCTTTATACAATAGTATTACTACCAATAAAAAAGATGTTTTCATTGTTTGTTTTATCATCTCTAAATAGGACAACAAGATAATAAGAATTTGTTGTTCAGTAGTTGAATATATGAGATTCATACCTGCATGATAAAAAAATATTTTATCTCATATTAGTTAAATTATAATGAATGATAATTCATTGGTTAACTATAAACAAAAGAACAACATCCGAACAACCCAGATGAAACAAAACAAACAAAACAGTCATTAAATGTAATAGTGAAAGCATATGAGGATCATTCGTACCATTCTTAAAGAAAGATCCACACATTCATTTAAATGAGTTCTCCGTTTAGAAAATTCATTGGAAAAATGAGAAATATGTATCGAATACAATACGCTTTGCTTTGCTTTTCTTTTCCCCCAAAAAACCAGCAACTACTGCCCAAGGACGCTTGCTTTGCTTTTCCCCCAAAAACCCTTCTTTTCAACGGGTATACTTTTCCTCTCCTTTAGGCTGATTAACCATGCCTTGGAAATATCTTTTCCAAGGTAAAAAGTAAAGGGTCGATCAGATAACTTTTGCTAAACCCTAAACCCTAAACCCTAAACCCTAACAAATTTCTAAAACTTCTTTAAACATTTTCTTCCTCTTTCTTGAAGCAGCTCGTCTTCTTCCTCTTCCAAGAAGTCAAACAACACCGTCATCCGAGATTGCCTTCTTCCTCTTCCTCAAAGCACATCGTCTTCTTTCTCTTTTGAGAAGCCAAAGAACATCGTCCTCCTTCGAGAACACTTTCTTCCTCTTCCTTCAGCACATCGTCTCCTTCCTTTTTGGACAAGACCACCTTCGAAAACCTTTCTGCAACACAACCCACGCATATCCAACAAATTTTAATCTAGCTCAATGTTTTTCTCTATTGTCGTCTTAGGCAAAGACAACACCAACAAAGGTACTAAAATCAACACGGGCCAGACACCTTTATACAAAATCTCTTTCTGAAAATCAGTATGCATATTGATGTTTGAAGAAGATGAACTGTTGTAAATCTTTTCCCATGTTTATTATATAAACATTTGAAATTGAAATTTCAAAAAACAAAAGATATATTTTTTTTAAAAAAAAACAAATCTTATATATTGATAACCGAGATTGGATTTTAGGAGATAGTTACAGAAATGAATCTTACGACTATTAAATATTTGTTTTCCTTTATTTTCGTTATTAATTTAAATAACTATTGAGGTTATGAAAAAAGATATAAGGGAAGGGAGATCAATTGAAAGATTAAAATCTACTGAAAATATTGGTGCAAGAAGAAGTTTAACCAAAGAACCAATAGACTTGACCATCGACGACGAGGTATGTCTAATTGCACCAATAGAACCAATAGACTTATATGCACAACTGGATGTTTATAAACATGGTAACATGAACTGTATATCTGACAGAAGAAAGAGTACACAATGGCAGGAGGGCAGACAAGTACATGTAGCCCAAAGAAAACCATGAAAAGAAAACAACAAGAACAACAACCCACAAAGACAGCAGTATCAAAAAAGCCAAGAGTCAAAAACCTGGTAATCTGAATTTCTTTTCAAATACTTTTAACCATATAATATCATTGTTAACTAATTGAGGATATATATGCTTTTAAAAAAAGAATAAAAAGCACACAGCTAGAAGAGAAAATTCATCAGAAATCCAACACGAAACATCAAATAAAAAAGCAAAGGTATAATATGCACATTTTATTATGTTTATTTATAAATTACATTGTATTGATTGTATTCATGAGACTGTTTACCCCATATTTGATGGTCATTCATAGAATTCTACCCAGTCAGAACATGATATAACAGAGCAAGAAAAAATCAACGGAGAAGAAGAAAAAGAACCTTAAGATAATACATCATAAAATAAAATAGAGAGGAAAAAACAGACGAATAATCTTCAAGTGATACTAAAAATCAAGTAGCCAAAGAAAGGGTAAAAATGTATATCCGTAACTTGTAAAATATAATTTTAAAACTGCTAACTAAAATACAACATAGTTCGTATTTTAATCGTGGTTATTATGATTTCATAGGTAAAAAGTGAAAAATCAAAGGACAACAGTACTAGGTTGTCGAGAAGAACATGGAATGCCCCTATGACAGATGAAAAGAATGAGGTATTCTTGATATAAAATGTTTTTTATTACACTGTATCTTACCAAGTGAAATGTGTATCTGTTTTTTAAGAATGAAAGCAACATGTGTTTTGTTTTGGTGAATGTACTGTGTATGAGCTTTTCTACTATTATTTAATTATAGTGCAATCTTAAATGTTGTACTCTTGGAACCCAAATATTTTTTAGCTGTTGATTGTTAATCAGTACTCATGTGTGAAAAGGCTGGGGTATACTTGATATTATATGTTATTTAATTACAGTGTAGTTTTTCGACTAAAGTGTGTATCTGTTTTTTACTAAATGAAAGTAGCATGTATTTTGTATTAGTTGATGATTAATCCTGTCAGCTTTACTATTATTATTTAATAGTGCACTCCTGAAATGTTTCCTTATTGGTCTAGTTGTTTTGTACTCTTGTAAGCTTACTTCTTAAGCTGTTAAGTGTTAATCAGTACTCATAGGCGAATGATTGCTTATTAAAATACAATGTATTTGTTTAAGAACTATGTATATTTAATGTGCTCAGGTAGAAAGAATGAACCACTCAAAATAAATTTGCAAACCAAGGACAATGTTATAGAGAAGGTGAAGGAAAATTTAGGGAAAGCCTTGACAGCTAGGTTTGGAGAAGGGGTTTTTGGTCATTTATTAGACTTCTCAATAACTAACCAATCATCCCAATTACTACTACATCTGATCAACCCAATGTGCAAAACAAAGTATGACAAGCAATTAAACTTCTTAATAGAGGGAGAGTGTTAAGTTTGGACTAAGGAAATTTGCATTAATAACAGGACTGAACTTTCAGGAAGTCCCAAAAATAAAAAAAGATGACCTTAAGGGAGAAGGACCTCTGAAAAATATGTAGTTTGAAGACTTGGAGTCGGTCACAAGGCAATACCTTAATATAATGTTCAACGTCAGTAAAGCTCGTATTGACAGTGACGAGATATATAGATTGTAAACATATCTTAGTGGTCAATGATGAAGAGTTTTTTGATAGCTACCAATATGAATGAGATGGTCGTGGCCTTACAAAAAGTATCGGACACAATGAACAAAAAAATAATGGATCTTCAAGAAACCGTTAAGAAATTAGTTGGCCTTGTTGAACATCAAAATCTAAAAATCGACAAGCCATCAACAAGCAATGTCTTCATGGTATGTATACCTAAATTACCCTGTATTTGATATTTTGAAAAATCAACAATTCACACTATTGTTTTGAACCAAGAACCAAACGAGTTCGAGGAAAAGCTAAACAAATTAGAAAAAGAACAAGAGGAAAAAAGAAAAGAACAAGATATTTATTTAGATTTCGATAAAAATGAAATGTCCAGTAGAAGAAATGAAGACAATGATGATGATGGAACTGGTAATCCAAGTACAAATTCTGCCAGTCAAAATCAAGAAAAACAATCAATCAAGACATCCGACAAAAGTAAAGAATCATCCACTGGGCAAGAAAAGGGACCAACATGCACGATAATGTATCACCAACATACCTTTAAAATAGTTTCATACCTTTTCTATGTTTACTAAAAATTGTGAATAATAATTTAATGAACAAGAAATATATGAACAAGAAATCTATGAGGAACTGCAAAGGTCTAGAACAAAACAAACAGATAAAATGGTAAGCATTGACATTAAAGTATATATAACTGTTATCTAATTGCAACCTATATTTTGTTGTACAGAATATTGACTGTTTAAATTCAACGGCTGATATCCTTAGACGATTTCAACCATCATTACCCCCAATAAGCCAAAAAAAAGAAGTCAACTAACAAGGTAGTAGTTCTGAAACCAATCACTACTACAAAATATACTTTACTTGACACTTTCAAAATTACTATTCTTGACGGTTTTATACAAAACCGTCAAGTAAA
>JBBPDJ010000023.1:13889198-13908836 GCA_037974625.1 Cucumis cinereus
GATTTGCCTTCGTCTTTAAAATGGTTTTAATGATTTTTACTTGAGTAGCGACCTTGGGTTAAGGTTGAAAATCCGGGGCGTTACAAAATTCGACTTTGTGAGGACTTGAAAGAAATGGTGCACGTTGTCATCAAGATAGAAATGCTACTCCAAATGAAATCTTCAAGGTACACTAAATCTAAGCTCAATTTTAATACCACCACTAGTAAAGAGAAGCGTAATAATGTTATATCAATGCATGAACATGATGTTTTGTCTAGTAAGTCATTAGATTGCAAGGACTCACATATTTGTAATGTTAGCATTATTGTTGAACCACTCATTACTAGAGAAGCATGTGTTAATGGTAGTAGGGTAAAGGAAGTAGATGGTAGTGAACTTGAAACTAACGTACCTTCAAGTTCATTAGAGTCCAAAGTAATACACTACAAGAAAACTGTCATTTAACGATGCAAAAAATGCTTCGAAGAGATTTCGTGACACATACTTTGCGCCCTTGTATTCACTGTCAACATAGAGGTTTCAACGACATTGGCAAAAAAATGTCATTGTTTACCCGTTCATGATACTTATTCTGTGTCGTTGTTTATTTGTGTCATTTTAAACGTGTCATTGTTAATTGGTCCTTGACACAAAAGAAGTGTCATCATTGAGGTCCAATTTGGGTATTTTCTATCAATTATATGCTATTCATGACACAATATTTGCGTCACGCTTTTATGTTCAATGATTTTAAATTTGTGTCAATATATGTGCAACGATAATAATTTCTTTGTGTTACAAATTGGTTTAGGATGACACATTTTTTGTGTCATTAAATTTACTGTAAGAAAATGATTTTCAGTGTCATGTATTGACTATATTTTACTTTTTTGTTTCTCGTCAAAAAATAACAATTGATGATAATTAATTGTAATTGTCATTATTAAGAAAATAGTGTGCGATCAAAGTCGTCATCAAATTGAAAATTGTTTGGTATATTCATTATGAAGCATCAATTTACATTTCAAAGTAAATATTTGTCCTTAGTATATAACTACTCTACCGTATACAATGAAATAAATGAAAACTTAATCTTAAAAAAGTACAACTTCACATATCTATCGTGCAGTGCTTTTAGGCTCCAGAGTTCTGCCGAAAACTTGAAATATTGATACAAATTAAACATCAATCGCAAATTTGGTCATGTCAACTACATCACATGTCAACAACTACTTTAATCTCATACCACAATTTTGACAATTCTTGGTTATTTTTAGACAGAAGAAAAAGATACTCAATCAATACTTATAAAAAATCTCATTAAACAGAGAGAAGTAACAAAACCTAAGCAAAATATAAACATTAGCAAAAGTGTCATTATAAAAAAAAAAACTAATTAAACAGAGAGAAGTTAGGTCATTTTTTTTCTCCCTTCATTTGATTTGCACTATTCAAAAGTGTCATTATATGTGCTTTTTTTTTGTAGTGACCTAACTGTTCTATGCATCACAATACCATTTTCTTTGCAAAATTGGTTGAACTCTACACTACAAAACTCCAACCAATTATCCGTTCTAATACATTTAATTACCCTAGATGTTTGTTTTTCAATCATGAGTTTTCATTCTTTAAATTCGTTGAACACTTGGTCTTTGGTTTTAAGAAAATAGACCCAACTATTTTTAGAGAAATCATCTATAAAGGATAGTAAGTACCTTGAGCCACTTAGGCTTGGAGTTGATGATGGCCCCTATAGATCCAAATGAACGTAGTCTAGGATGTCTTTGGTAGTGCGCTGAGCTTTTATGAAGGTTTGTCTAGTAGCCTAGCCCATTTTGTAGTGTTTACAAAAGGACAACTATTCACAGATCCCTTGAGGTTATATTCCATGTTTTGAGAGTGCTTCAATTCCTTTAAAATTGATGTGAATAGCCTTTTATGCCATAAATCAGCTTCTGTCAAGGCTGTGTTTGTCACTATATAGGCTTCATTAACCATCTCTACTCCTTTTACAACAAAAAGACCATTTACTTTTTCACTAACCAAAACATCTTTAGAATCTTTATAGATTCTAATAGCTCCACATTTTCCCTTGTACTTGGAGCCTATGGTATCCAACATGACTGGGGAAATTATATTTCTCTTAATTAAAGGAGCATGTCTCACATTTATGAAAACAATCGTTGTCTCTTCCTTAAGTTTTAGACTAATTGAACCAATTCCTTTGATCTTGCAAGCTTCATTGTTGCCCATGTCGACTGATTCACCATCTAATTCCCTAAAGTGTTGAACCATAGCCTAAAAGGTGTCATGTGATAAGTGCAACAAGAATATCTAGGGCCCAATCATGCTTTCTAAAGGGTTGACATGATTAGCTTTTTCACTTGTAGAGGCTAGTGAATCATAATAGAAGTAGAATCTTTCGACTATAGAAGCCTCAAGCTGTTTTTCCTTTTGTTCTTTCTCATTTTTCTTTTTTTTTCTCTCTTGATTTTTCCTCTTCAAACTGTAGCAATCCCTCATAAGGTGACCTTTCTTCTTGCAATAGTTACATCTTAGCAATCCCTCATTTTTATGTTGTTTTCCACTCTTAGACTGATTAGACTTGTTATTGCCTTTCACAAACAAACCTTTTGCACTTGGTTGCTCTTTGTTGGTGACTTGAAGCTCCAACTCTTTTGTCCTTAATGCGAAATAATGACATCTATTGTAAGAGTCTGTACCATATTTCAAAGTATTTTTCACTTTTCTATAGGCCTCGAGTAGTGAATTCAAAAGGACGTAGGCTTCATTCTCATTACCTAGCTTTCTCCAAGATCCTTGTAATAAAAAACTAAATTCTTGAATCATCTAAGTTATCAGTGAGGGTCTTCGAAGAGTCTATCTTGAATGTGAAGAATCTGTCTCTCAAAAACATTTTGTTTGAAAGATCTTTGGTGGCAAAAAGTTCTTTCAGGTTAGTTCACATCTTGTAGGCAACATCTTAGTCAATAACTTGTCTTAGATTGTTGTCTTTGAGATTCAAGTCGAATGTCAACTTCTAGAAAAAGGATCTTTTTTGTCGTTTGCATATTTGTTTTCTTGACGTTTTTTGGACAAAACGTCAAGAAAGTGGTGATTTTAAAGAAAACACATCAAGAATTTTGATGGAAAGGTGGAGGTGGACGAATTTTTAGAAAATTTTCACGCTTCCACATTCCTTGACGGTTTTAAACTGTCAAGTGATATATAGATATTTTTTATGGTTTATAAACGACAAGGATGGTAATAAAAATATAATTTTTTTTCCAAATTTGGTTTTAAACTTTACTGGATAGTTGTAAACGTCAAGAATTTTCCCTATTTCATTTTAGTTTCTCCCACATTTTTAATGAGAAAAAAAACATAATTTAGAAAAAAAATCCCCAATTCTTTATTCCATTCCTCTCCATCTCACGATCCCCATGCAAAACCCTCTTCTCCTCTATATCTCACGACAACAGTCCACGGCAACCCACGACGAACCATCCGACCCACGACGAACCACGCGATGAAGATTAAAATCACCCTTTTCCATAAGATTCTAATTCTCAATCTTCCTTTTCTTATGCTGTAAATGTATTTGGTAAGGTTGATTGATCTACAAGGGCCTTGTGAGCCACTTTGATTTTGGCTTTCCACATGTCCAAATCACCCTTTACCATCAAACTTCTGTGTCTAATACCTTGCTATTGTTATTGTTGCTTGAATTTCTAAATCTTGAAGCTCCAAAAAATGTTTTCTTGATAATCTTTAATTATATGAGACTACTTTTGTCGAGTTTAATTGTTGGGAAAATCAGGTATATAGCATTAACTTTAGTGTTATTTTAATGAAGCCCAGGGCTTTGGTTGTAGGTAAAATGAGTGGAGATGAAGCAACCACATCAGTCTTTGAAATAGAATTACTTTGGGTAGTACAATCACGTGGGAAGTGATGAAAGAAAAAAAAACAAAATGGAATACTTTGATTAGAAATTCATTTGATCAAAACACTTTCTCTCTCATCATTACACAGAAATGAAATGCTCTCAAACTTTTATTTTCTTTAAGCTTTCTTCTAACTCTTCAATGACAGTGTGTTTTGTTAGGATCAAAATCTCATGCATGCAAGCAAAGAAATTCAAAAAGAAGGGGAAGGAGCACACAATGATGTATGTTGTTTGAAAAAATCTACATCCACGAAAAGAAGCTATTCTTGAAGATTTCAGATGAGTTGTTCTTTTCTTTACAAAAGCATACACTAATACTTAAAAAATGAAATAATCAGAGATGATATTTATAGCTCATACCATTTAGTTACAGATTTACATTTTTATTTAGAAGAAAATAATATTAACCATTGGTTACATAATGCTATGCTTCAGTTATTGTTACAGTAGTATAATTATGAATATGGCATATTTGTGGTTATTGTTACCGTTATCCTTATTGTTGGAGTCCAGAAAAAAATAATATGACAACGATAACAGTAACATAAGCCATAAATATGACAGATTATGTCTACCACTTATGTGCAGGAGTAGTATTATAATATGATAATGATAACAGTAACCGTAACAATATGACAGATTATGTCTAGCAGTAATGATATCTATAAATATGACAAATTATGTGTAGGAGTAACGGTGTCGACAATAATGGTAATAGTAATGTAAACAATATAAAAGTAACAATAACAATAACATTAAATTTGAAAAATTCATAATTCTAAGTAAACAAAATCAAACATAGTCCATATACATTGGCAATTCAAATTCATTATGATTGATCAATCAATAAAATTTTATTACGATTAACACTGAGTTACCGTTAGATGAATGTGGCCTTAGACCTCAAGGAAACATTAAACGTTACAGCCTACTCCCAGGAGAATATGAAAGGAAACAGAGTAAAAAACTTGGAAACAACAAAAAATTAAAAATTATGTAAATTACAACAGAGGAAAAAGGATTGGTCTCAGAAAGAAGAAACAAAGCGACATAAGAGCTTTAGCCTTTCTTTATAAATTAACCATTTCATTGAGAAAATACACCAAAAAAAGACCAAACAAAAAACAAATTTAATAAATGAAAAATAGTATTTAATATATATTTTTTTCTCTCTAACGTTGATCCGAATCTCTTTTCAATCCCCACTCGTGAATCCTCAAATGCAATTCAGCAGCAGCCATCAAGAAATGAACTCTTTGTGTTAATGTCAAAATCCCAATGATTTGCTTCAAAGTTTCAAGACGTAATTCATCAGCCATCTTCACAACTTCTTTCAAACCATCTTCTTTGCTTGCCAGAGCCAATTTTAATTCTTCTTCCATTATTCTCAGTTCATGATTATTGTCTTCTCCTCCCCCTGATGTTTCCATTTTGAACTTTGTTGCCATATGAGAAAGCTCCACCATTGATGGATCTGCAATTGTTTCTTGATACTTGGCCATTTTCTCTGTTATTTCTTTCTCTTGCTTTACAATGCTCCTTTGTAACATGTCTATTTTCATAACTTGGTGTGAGGAAAGGTCCGCGAGGTCCCCCGTGGAGAGGCCATGTATTAAGTCTAGAAGACGACCCTCAAGCTGGAGGCCGGACTTGGAGTAGAGTAAGTGAAATGCCATAGTTGGTCTCCATCCTCCTAGCCAGAGGAATGCATCTTCAAATGATGAGATCCATGATGGGCTTAGTATACCTGCTATGAAAAGATGGATAATCAAAGAAAGGGAGAAAAAAACGTAAAAAAGGTAAAGAAATGGACAAAGATTTCCTAAAAATGTGTAAACAAAGGGGGAGGGAGAGAGAAGCAAATAGAAATACAGATTGTAGCGGAGGAAGGATCTGGGGTTTAAAACATGAAAAGGAATTGAAGATATTGTAAGGAACTATATACCCAATGCATCTTTGTCAACCCAATGCGATTTCACCTTGTAGTAATGCTCATAGTGTTCCATTACTCGCTTCATCAATGCCTCGGCCACCATGTCGCCGTCGTGGTAGCCACCTTTTGCGGTGGAAATGAGCTGTGATAGATATTGGTTTTGCTCCTTCATCCATTTCTCGAAGAATTCTCCGAAGCTATCTTGATCCATATTTGATTGTTTTGTAGGTAGTTTAATCTCATCTGATTTGAGGGTGGGATTTATATGGGTATATGTGAGATTGAATGAGAAAAAAAAGAATTAATATAAAACACAAAAAGACAATAATATTGATGTCATATATGCTTGTTAGGAAAGCAATTCTCACGTGAAAACAAAGGAGAGGGGATGGAGTTGGATGGGTTTTTGGCACACCATTTGTAATATGCATTCAAACAATGGGTTTTGTAAGAACTATGAGTTTGCAAGTGGTGCAACTGTGGTGGGGCCCTCCCAGTTTGAAGTTGCTTTTGGATTTGGACCTTACCTATTTTATTCTTTTCCATTTTTGGATGCTAATAAACTTTATTTATTTATTTATTTATTTATTTTAAATTTTTAGTAGTCCATAATATAAACTATACTTAATCCATTTTCACCTTCCATGTTGTGACCTCCACTAAAAAAATTACATCACATTATTTAATAATAATTTACAATGATAAATACGATTTGTGATCTTACAAAGAAAAACTATGGCCCGTGGGTAGTTATTTTGTTTTTATTTTTGCATTTTAAAACTAATCATATTTCTCTCCATATTTTATAATGATTTGCATGTTTCTTAACTATAATTGTTGAATTTTTAGCCAAATTATCAAAAAAACAAAAACATCTTTTTGAAAACTACTTTTTTTAATTTTTAAATTTTGGCGTAGTTTTTTTAAAACCATACGTAAAATACAGATAACAATGAAGAAAGTTGAAAGTAGAAGTATTGTCTCTAGATTTACTTTTTTTTAAAAAAAAAAAACACATAATGGTTACTAAACGTGGTTTAAAGAGTAAAATTATGAAAAAAAATTCAAAATTTAAAATCATAAGAACAACAAAAAAATGCATAAATTTTTTTTCGATTTACTTTAAGAACGACTAAACCCTAAACCCTAATTTTATCGTACAAAAGACGAAAACAAAGTTTGGCACATAGTTATAGGTGTATAATTGGATACACTGTGCAAAGGTGAGTACAATGGATGATGTACTTTAACTACTTTTACAGTTTTATTTATTTAATTTAAAGACTATGAGAGTGAACATTGATTTTCTTCCTACTACACTAAAAGTTAGAGCTTGGGATACAATTTTAACATGAAACAAAACTATTTAACCATTTACTTCATAAATATATTTAGGTGCATCACATATTGCATCAATTTTTGTGCATTTTATCCTAGTATCAAAACACAAGTTTCCACAAGAAAAAATTTTCTTATAAAAATATATTTTTAAAATATTTGTTCTTGTTATAATTGTAATGGTTGCATGAAAACTGATGTAATTTGGACTACATATAAACAAGATTTAAAATGTGGATGTCGACAAAAATATCGAGATCTCTAACTTTATAAAAACATCACTAAAATATCAACGTCGATGAATATTTCTCAAAAGCTTATAACAAAAAAATTTATTAAATTTAAGTTACTAAAAACAAATTTAATAATTTTTAAATAAGTTGAGAGATGTTCGAGCCTATCTTCTGATATTGGTATAATTTCAGTTGTTTATACATACATATATATATATCATACAAAGAGCATAAAGTTAAAAGATGTTCGAACTTTCTTAAATCTATACTAAATTTATCGATTGATCTGCGTATCGTGTCGTTTACAAACTCCAGTAAACATTGTGGACCAAAGAATATATATAAAAGTATCGGTGAGTTACCTCGAAACTTTAACTTCAAGTTAAAATGGTTTAGACGGATTTTGAAGTTTCTATTTATTTTTCATTTTTGGGTTTGGGGAATTGGGAGCAGATTGTTATCGACCACTCAAATGAGGAAAGAGAGAGACATTAAATTACAAAATTGATGGCGTCATTTACCTAATAAGTCGGTAAGCTTCACAAAAAGAAATGATAATAAAAAAGAAATTGTAAACACAAAAGACAAAGCAAAACCAACTTCTTCTTTTCTTCCCCTCCGAAACTCGTGTGCATGGATTTTCACTTCCCCAAACTCCAACATTTCTACAAGATTCCAACCTATTCAAAGAATACTTAGTTCAAAAGAAATATGTCAACTTGATATATATATATATACATCTATTTATTTTTTTATTTATATTTATATAGTTTTCATCTTTGTATTTTTAAATTTAAATACTATTTTAGTTCTTGTATCTTTAGTAAATATGTCAACATATTTATGAGTTAACCTAGAAGAAACATTTGTAAGTTGTTAAGAGGATTTTTCATTACCTTCACTTAGAGATACGTCTGATGTTGGTCTTGTTTATGTGAATGACACAAAGTGTTTGGTGTTCGGCTATTCTGATTCAGACTATGTTAGAGATGTTGATAACAGGAGATCTATGGATGGTTATGTGTTCACTTTGGGTGATTCCACTTGTTGATTTTCTCTATAACTTTGATGTAATCTTACGATTTGGGTAAGATTTGGCTAGATTGTTAAATTTTGGTGTTCTTAAACACCCTTTTTGATTTGGTTTTAAAAATCCTTTTTTATTTGGCATTGTAAGGTTAAATTGTAGTTTTTGGAAGAAAGTAAGCAGCTGTCCACCGGAGTTGTGTTTTCGACGACTTTTAGGTAAGCAATATGAAGTTATGAGATGGATTTTGGATTAGCAGTGTTTTTGGTAAAAACTAGTATTAAATTGTGTTATGCTTAGGTTGAATCTTGACTTTATTCAAGGTAAAAGGCTTAATTGTTTGGATTAAAATTTGTGAGCAAATTTTAGGTAAGTAATCCTATGACTGGAACTGTCTTTGAACCAAACGACATAGTCAATAAGACAATGTTCATTTTGATTGGGTACTATTGATAAGCATGATATGCTGTAATATGTTACATGGATTGAGATGTGTGATATGTTAAGATTGAATGTTTGTGACTAATGAGATTATGTGTGGGACATATAAATATGTAACAAGTTTTATGTCATAAATGTATTGATACTATGATAAATGTCATGATTAGAAAGTGTCGGTTTACCCTCCTAACACCATATATTACAACTCCGTAAGCCATTGATTCACCACTATATTACAACTTCGTGATCCATTGGCTCACCTCTATATTATAGTTCCATGGACCGAGACAAATTCACCATTATATTATAGCTTTGTGAATCTAGGGGTTCACAATGATGTTACATCTCCATGTCTGGATAGGTCAAACTATTTACTTGATGAACATCTCTAATGGCCTAATTATACGTGTCTTACATAGATGTTGCATTCATCGGACATGAATGCATAGCCTAACATGTTGCATTCATACATAGCCTAACCGTAAACCCTAGATTTTGTACTTAATTTGCTTAAGCCTAAGTATATGTGCCTTGTCGTTGTGTTGTTATCGTTGTTGCTACTATTTTTAATAATGAGAGGAAAAAGGAGCAAAATGAGTTTGATTGTTGTAAAGTTAGGTTAGAAGAAGGAAAATTTTGTCTACGTGTTAAACGCTTAGGTATTTGTGGTGAGTAAGGAGTATACGTCCAAACCAAAGCTTAGTTTGAGATAACCATGCGCCCAAGGGTCAACCACAATGCAGCCAAGATGGGCTAGGTCTTGACATTTAGGTGCGCGGCCAAATGGATTAAGCAAGAGCTAGGCCGCCAGCCTTGTGTTATGCTTTGAGATTAATGTGAAAGCTAGCGACCAAGCATTAGCTAAGCGTTGAGGCTTGTGGCCAAGAGAGTTTGTGTGTGAAGAGCACAAGCCATGCGTTGAGTTAAGTCCACTTAAGTCGGTTGAGTGTACATATGGCAAATTAGGGTCAAACATGCATTTAGTGGGCTGATTATTAAGTAGGTGCTGGTGGACTTAAAACATGCAAGTGGCTTTACAAATAAGGCTTATTGAGTTGAGAAATTCTCTCATTCTACCCGAGCAAAAATTGAGTTTCTTAGACCAATTGAAGCAAGTGAGTCCATTTTACGATTGGGGGCTTCCGTGAAAGAATTCTTTAAAGAAGATGTCAAAAACGTGTACAAAGTCCAATGGTACATATTTTGGTGCAATCTGAGCAAGGTTGAAAGATTCAGTCATGTCTAGACATTAGCAAGGAATTTGAGATTATATTTTGAGGTAGGTTACTAGAAGCAAGTTTGTAGAAGGAAATGTTTCGATTTGATTAATGGATTTTAAGTTATTCAAGCTAAAACTGAACTGAAAATTTTCGAATAAACAGACCGATTTAAGAGAAGGACAAACAAGCAGGTGCTTGGACATGCACCCAAACTCAAAGTGAGTGCGTGAGTGAGGGTAGGAGTGAGGCTGTGGTTTGCAGGCAAAGGTGTGTGCGGGTGTAGGCAGACGATCAAGGCAAGAGGCATGCGACCAAGGGAGTAAGCGTGCGTAGCAGGGGCACGTGACATGGAAGTTGTGCATGCGTAGAAGGCTGTTTGTGAGGTCAGTGCCCTTGCCATGCATCCACCCTTGGCCAGCACGCAAGCCATGCGTTCAACCCAGTTCGTCTAGTGTGTTTGGTGTGCCTAGGGTGTTCTTTGAATTGTCTTTGACGTAGTTTGATATTTTTGGAGTTTTTAAGATAATTTTAGATATTATTTAATTTCAAGAAGGTTAATTAAAAATCAATTTTCTATATTTAAGGCCAAGAAAAAATTGGACAAGTCTTCAAGTGGAAGGAGGTTAGCTAATAGTCGTGAGTGACAAAATGATTTCAAAGTTTATCCAAAGAAAATTTTAAAAGCATGATTTCCAAATTTTAAGAAATTAAGCATGTTGTATTTAATTTCTTGATAATTAGCATAAGTTTGTTTGAGAATGATTTTCTTATTTTCATAAGTGTTGAAGCATGAGATTTTTTTTATGTTTCCCAGGTAAGTTTCCAAAGCATGAGTTGCAAGTTGATTTAAGCTATCTAGTTAAGATAAGTTTTCAAAGCATGAGTTGCAAGTTGATTTAAGCGTTCTAGTTGAGATATTTCTATATTGTTATGAAAGGCATGTTTTAGATCATTAGCCTGTACCCGAGTTATTATTCAGAACTAGTACTGAGGGACATGTAAATGAGAAGATACTTAGGTTAGTTGATGAGTATTATAGGTCATTGGGACCCACTTCAGTATGCAATAGGCTTTGGGTTGTATCTTGAGGTGTTTAGCCCTTTGGGAGCAATTACTGTTGGGTTTTATGTCCTAAAAGTCGTGATTTGTGAATGCTAAACTATTATATTATTCAATAAATTGTTATTGAATAAGAGATTTACTCATATAAACTCAAAATCCAATAAACGAGGTTCCTTGACTATAGTATGAGTACTTGAACTTTATGTAGTGGCATAAATGAGAATTAAGTTCATAGTATAGAAATAAGGTTGGACGCCTTATTTTGGGGACATTATGGATGCGACCCACTTTGTATGTAGTACAAGCTTAGTAATCCCAAGACGCTCATGTATAGACATGCAAGTGGAGACGTCCTATGCAATAAGATTGTATAACATCCGACCATGATAGTCACTTTTACTTTATAACATCGTTAACTGATTAAAATTGACTATTTCGACTATTGATAACCTAGGTAACTCGACTTTAATCTTGAGCTAATTATGAACTCTTGTCTACTTATTCTTAGATCTACATCGTTAACTGATTAAAATTAACTATTTCAACTATCAGTATTGGTCCAATAAACCTTTCATTTCAGGGGTAAGATCGGGTGGATAGTTGGGGACATAGGGTGCAAGACGTAATTCACTCATGCCCACTTCTAAGGTTAGTAAATATGTTGTTCCTTTAAGTGCTGACTTTTGGTCTTGAACAAAAGGGTCTCGCCCTCTCATTGCACTACAAGAAAACTGTCATATAACGATGCAAAACATGTGTCACGAACAGAATTCGTGACATATATTTTGCGTCCTTGTATCCACCATCAACATAGCACCTTAAACGACACTGCGAGAAACACATCGTTGGTTGTCCTTTCGTGACATTTTTTGTGTCATTATTTACTCTTTGTTGTCATTTTAAACGTGTCGGTATTACGTCATCATCAACAGAAAAAATGTGTAACGCCCCAGGCTCAGGATTCGGATTCAGCCCCTAACGACCCCGACATTCCTCTGCGACTTGGTAGCATCATCCATATCCAAACCAACACGGGTCCTTTGAGCATTTTGTCCTCACTAACATGCATCCTAGAAAATTTTCCAAGAGGTCACCCAACATAGAATTTCCCAAGCTAAGCACGCTTAACTTTGAAGTTCTTATGATTGAGGCACCGAAAAGGAAGGTATACCTTGTTGGTATCAGTAGTAACTTTCATTTCTTTTAAGCTTTTTTAACCTTACTTTCATGTTTTAGGATCTCTCTCATTCAGATGTGATATCGGTTCATTCATGTCCCCTTCCTAAACTCGAGGCGTTACAAAAAGTGTCATAATTGAAGTCAAAATTGGATGTTTTTTTGTCAATTATGTGATATTTATGATACTTTATTTGCGTAACAGTTTAATTTTCATTGACTTTAAATTTCTGTCAATGATAATTTTTTTTGTTACTTATTGATTGGGGACAACACATTGTTTGTGTCATTATATTTACTATAACAACACGAATTTCAGTGTCATGTATTGACTATATTTGACGTTTTCTGTTTCCTGTCAAGAAATTACAACTGACGACAAGTAATTGTAATTGTCATTATTAAAGAAATAGTGCGAGCAAAGTAATCATAAAATCCAAAATTTTTCGTATATTCATCATGAAACGTCAATTTACATTTGAAAGTAATATTTCTCCTTATACAATGAAACAAAGGAGACAAATGAGAATTTCAACTTAACTTAACAAGCTACAACATTTTGTCGTGTCATGCTTCTACACGTAACAAACTACAACTTAACAAATGAAAACTTAAACTTGTCTATCGTGCCATGCTTCAACGGTCTAGACTTTCGTCGAATACCTGATATATCGATATAAATTAAACATTAATCATAAATTTGGATGACATGAAGAAAGTTTACAATCAACTCTCAAAACTTTTAAGTATCAACCAAATGCGTCGTAAATTAACACGTAAGTATGGAGTCCAAAAACTGGAACGTTTGAGTTTGTAACAAACCTAAGGAAAATATTCATCAACAAGTTATTTAGAGGTCATACATGTACCAAGCCGAGGTCAAATCACATACAATGTACTTTTATAAGTCAATCGCATGTGAGAATCCACCATCCGCATGCCAACAACTAGTTTTTCTCATACCACATACACGTGACAAAAAAGAATCCACCAGACCATTATGCACAACATGGAGGGAAGACAAGCTTTCATACTCTTTTATATACCCTAAACCAATTGACCTATATGTAAAGGGGAGGGGGGGAAGCCGACGACAAACAATATTTTCATGAAATCAGTATTCTAACACATTCATAACCTAAACCAATTGACCTATATGCAAATGAGGGAGAGCAGCAAACAATATCTTTATGAAATAAATATTCTAACATGTTCGTAACCTAAACAAATTGACGTATATGCAAAGGGGTGTGGCAGCAAACAATATCTTCATGACATTCATAATGAAAAAAGAAATGTTCATATGGAACAAGGGAGGCAGACAGTAAACAATATCTTCGTAATATCAGTATTCTAACACGTTCGTAACCTAAACCAATTGACCTATATGCAAAATGAGGGGAGGGGGTAACAGTAAACAATATCTTAATGAAAGTTATATTCTAACACATTCTTAACCTAAACCAATTGACCTATGCAAAAAGGGGGGAGGGACAACAAAAAATATCTTCATGAAAGTTGTATTCTAATACGTTCATAACCTAAACAAATTGGCCTATATGTAAAGAAGGGGGGGGGGGGGACGACAAACAATATGTTTATGACACTTCTAATGACAAAAGAAATATTCATACGAAACAAGGGGGGTTAGAAAACAATATCTTCATGAATATAAGTATTTTAACACGTTTGTAACCTCAACCAATTGACCTATATGTAAAAGGGGGAGGGGCAACAAACAATATCTTCATGAAAGTTGTATTCTAACACGTTTGTAACCTAAACAAGTTGACCTATATGCAAACGAGGACAACAAACAATATCTTCAAGAAATCAATATTCTAACACATTCGTAACTTAAACCAATTGACCTATATGCAAGGGGGGGCAACAAACGATATTTTCGTTTCCTAGTAGAAACATCATTAATAAAAAATATGCATAATAGGAGAAACACAAATATTCATGGAAACATAACGTTGTGGAGGGGGCGGGTACGATCCTTCAACCTGAAACTCAAAAAATCCCAACACTAAGAGAAATAGAGGCGGTAGTGTATAAATACATTAATTAATGAATAGATCTTTGTACGTATTGACCTCCAAATGAATAGTACGAAACAACAAATAACATGAGTCAAAAGTATGTTATTAGGCAAGTCATTTTCAAATACTGAAATGTTATCCAATATGCATCATACAAAATGCTTGAGGAAACTGGTGAAGAAAAGTATCCCCCAACATAGCCCCTGTCTACAAGTTGCAGCTTAATAACTTTAGTTCATATGACCAATCCGGGGGTAGAATTGCTATAATATGCTATAAATTATCCTATAAACAAAGGATACTTCATATGAAGTGAATGTAGCATACAACAACGGAACCAATATGACTTCTCTCTTGTTCAAACTATAGAAAGTAAAAACAACAAACATTTAGTAGTGTTCTTTACGGCCTACATAGAAACTGACAATAATTTATAACAAAATTAGAGACATTCCTTCGATCTAGATAGAAATTGACAATAATTTGACATTCTTCTACCTTCTCCTCATGGCTATAAACTTCTATTTACGATATAACCAAGTTAAATACATACCTATCTGCCTCAAATACACCCATATAGTTGTACAAACAAAAGCATCCTTCAAACCAAGTCCTACAATAGAACAACAATTTTTAGTTTATTGAATTTCGTATAGTGTTTCACGATATAACCAAGTAGAAGTTCGTATATAAGTAAACTTACCATTTACGAACCTTTATCCAGGTCCACTGCAAGAAACTGAGTACATTGATATACGAATGTCTTATATTACTAAAAAAATGTGAAGCATTACATAATGAGTATGTATATAGAAATGTCTTAGGTTACTCAAACAAAATAATGCATTAGTTAAGTAGTATATACATAGAAATGTCTTATGTCATATCCAAACAAGTGAACAAAATTAGTAAACAAATCCTACTTAAGTCTACACGAAGAATACATGGGTCCCCACAAATTCAGGCCACTCGAACCTAACGATATCTATTTCTTCTTGGCTGTAGGTCGATGGTACACTTTGCATTTGCGGACTAGAAAATATGTATTAGATGCGTACTTGCTTATGGTTTAGGGTTAAACTTAAATATAGAACAAATACATACTATCTCAACAATCGAATAGTTGGTAGACAAAATTATATCACGCATGAAACGCATGACATAATATCCGCACTCGACAATGCCAGACTGCTTTGTACCCTGTAGACACAACCAACACAAAAATTGTATATGTTTGTAATCATGAAGTTACACTAACCAACGACCCTGTTGCATCAAATTCTCACCCCATATACCTTGATAACTTTTCAGATTTGCTTATTCTTCCTACCAATGTCAAAAGCCCTAAAAAGTTTTGCACGAGTGTAAATAAAACCTCAATAAACGTAGTTAACAACCTCATACCTTAAAAAACAGAAATAGATGAATGTAAAGGTTAACATACATTTTCACCACAACCATGATATCGTTGTGGATTCGATTTTTTCAATGGATCCACCCAATATGCAATACCCCTCGTGTAGTCTATCGCCACTAAACACCAATGATTGCTATACGTTCAATGCAAACATACACTAAACATCTTGTACTAACGTGTATATTGTTTGAATAAAGTAGTTACTACACATACCCCAGATTATATGAAATTATTAAAACCTGATTATGGTCTGTCCCTGGCATCCTAGCACTCAGGAGCTGTGCGCGAGTTTCCTTCTTCGTACCCAACAAGATTGATCCAACATTACAAAACTTATATACTCTTAATCTGTTTGACTTCTCAAGAAGTTTGTAGAAGTACCTACGAACATGATATAAAAAACTGACTTTAGCTTCATAAAAAATACTATTGCACAAAAAGCAAGAGAAACTTACATAATGTATGCATCGATACAACGAGTCTATATCGGATGCATGTTGCAAAAGTCAAGCAGCACCTCTAAAAAGATGAAACATTTTCGGTTCACTCTAAATAACTCAGTAAACACATTTATTTGTATTTTTGAGCCTATGTACTCGAGTTCTCTATTGAAAATGAAGTAATTAAATAGAAATAGTTTACCTTTTCTTCCTACGGAATGACAAACTCACACCACCATAATAATTAGGATCCTATTTCTTGTGAGAGTACGTGTATCCCTTCTTCGTCGGGTACAGGGAAGGGACACTGACCATCAATCACAACATTGACAGAAACCTTCACCAAAATCACCATGTACGTCGTAGTAAAAAATGGTTCATGCACTAACCACGTTGTCTACAGTTCAAACTGCCATAAAACACGAAGTCCCATCCTACAATAATAATTGGAAGTTGCATTTCACAAGTCCTTCATACCATTTACCATTTTTAAAAATTCAAAAGTACATGAATGACATTAGTACTAATCTATACGATCTTCGAAGAACCAGGTTTTACATCCAAATCTTCCTTCTCTTCTCCAACCTACAACGTCATAGTTAGGTAAGTTATAAAAGTTTATCTCATTATGCAATAGTATAAAAAATGAAAAAAAAAATGTTCAGTACTTCACCTTTAATTAGCCAACTACTGACACAAGCTCTTCATCCATGCTCTTCTTCCCCTCTATAGGTTCTGCTTCATCGATTTCTAGTTCTGGACTTGACGCCGAAGTATTCATACTTTTCAACGACATTTCATTTTTCACTTTAGACTCGTTGATACCTTCTTCATCTCTTGTCGATCCATGACGACTCTTATACTTCCTCAGTTCTTCCTTTAGCTCCAAGATACGTACTGCCATTCTAGCTCGTTCTTGGGGACACATAACTTCGTCCACCTCTTTACACTTCCTTTTCTCCTTAGTCGTGTGGAAGTACTTCATCCTCATCACATAGCGTCCAACACCTCGGATCCTTGTAGTGGATCATCAGATCCAATTGTCTTTGACATTATGTCCATACTAGAATCAGCCGATGGATCATTTGATGTTTGTGTAGTCATTAGCTCATGCTGTAAAGGCAAAAGTTTGTTGTCATATCATTACTAAACAATTGGAATGGAGGATTAAAGTATACTTACTATACGATCAGTGACTACCTTAGTGTGTTCATTTGGTATTTGTCCTTCTTGGTTCATCCATGCTTTTTTCCACACAATAGAGCGATTCACTATTGTAGACTTTTCAGAAGTTGATTTCTACAGAAAACAAAGACAATTTACTTTCAATTTTCCAATTGAATACATCTAAATAAAGTTCTAAAGTAGAAATAACATACAATCTCTTCGACGAGATTCACATAACCCTTTCTTGACATTCGATGGTTATATTTATTGTTTTGTCGTCTCTCACGTCCCTTCTAGCTAATTACCTACAAAAGGGTTGGTCCACAAAAAGGAGATTGTACATAAGTAAGTGAACTCAAGAAAAATATGAGTTAGTTAGCATGCGTACCTCAAATTCTTCGGTCAAATGAGAGGCGACAAACGTATTCCAATAAGCTAGATCTATAAAATAGTATTCAATGGGAGGATGTTTCAACTTCTCTCGATCATTCTTAAATGGCTTAATGTATTTCTTAGTGAGTGTTGACTTAAATTATCGAAAGTAGACCTAGCACTTTGTAGTAGACTCTTCCTAGATCTCGGATCTACTACAAAAACACCCTAAACCACGACATCAAGAGTTTTCAGTTAGTGTAGAGATTAGTAATTAACTTTATTGTAAGAAATAAAGAAAGGAACATATTGTTACTTGAATGAGTTCATATATCTTATTCTTCAGCTCGTTCGATACCTCCTTCCATGTAGCGTATATGATTGGCACATGGAATCGCACCATGCTACCAATAAAACTCTTCAGCTTCGTTCCGCTGTCACCAATAGGTTGCCCGAATTCGTTATATTGGACTACCCTTTTTTGTCCATCGCTACTGACTCTTGTGATCTCATTTATCCCTGTAGGTCCTCATCTTCGTTTTTCTTTGGTATTACCTTTCTCATGTTGTGGTGACGTAGAACACGCACCGTCCGATGCATTAACCTGTGTCATGTATGTAAGTGTAGTATAACAAACCAATATAATGATTATTAGTTGCTACAAGTTTATTTGTTGACAAATGTGAAAAATGATAACCTCAATTTAGTAAATGCGGAGAACAATAATGATGTCTCTAATTGAAATACAAGAAATTCGCAATCATTTCTAATGCAAAGAATTTCGCTTATACAAAGTTGTTGAACAAATAGCAAAGAAAACATGGTCTTCATTATTTTCCTTTTCGAGTATCATAACCTGCAATATATGAATAAGTAAATAAATTATAATTTTCTCTTAATGAATGTAGACCATTAATGAAAATGAATTAAACTCAAGTAAAGAAGTTGCAGATACGTATTGATAACAATGGGCTATGTGTTGATCCAAGTGCCTTCACAATAGTTTCTAATGTACGGAATCTACTCTTCGTTTCTATTTGTTGGTTCGTGTCATACCGAAGTCATCGGTGATGGGATAAAAACCCATTGCAGCGGAAGAAACACAGAATCATTTTCAATTGTATATTGGAAAAATAAAATACCATACATTGGAAAAAAAAATACAGTAACTATTACTGAAGTAAATTGGCTAAGCATGTTTTTTAGATAAAATTACAGAGAAAAAAAAATTCACTTTTGGTGTCGTCTCAGAAATCTACAAAACTCCTAATTGTAGACACCTCTAGTTGGAGCCTCTCCTATCCTCTGAGTAATTAGGGTTTTGGCTTGTGGGAACCAATTTGGATTTTTTTGAGAATTTTTGGAGAATAGTAGAAAGATCTTTTTTTTTTCTTCTGCAGACTCTCTGCAAAATCCCAAGGTTACACGTAGAACGCTCTTCCCCTTCTTCAGGATGAAGAAGGGAAGGTTAGAGAGAAACTGAGAAAACGTGGGAGCATCCCACGTTTCCCAAAAAATAACTCCCAATGGGAGTTATTTAATTTAAATTTGTTTTTTAAATAAACTAAAATTAAATTAAATTAAATAATTAATTAACAAATTAATTAATTAAATTAAATTAAATTAATTACATCATATTTAATCAATATTTCATTTAAATCATATTTAAATGATTATCTCTCATATAACCTATAGTTTTAATTTAATTAATTTAATTAAATCTAATTTAATTAAATTAAACTATTAATTAATCCTCTATTTAATTAATTTCTAAATTAAATATCTTATATTTAATTAAACCATATTTGAATCATATTCAAATATTAAATCCTCTCA
>JBBPDJ010000023.1:13915360-13928043 GCA_037974625.1 Cucumis cinereus
GGATTTTGTCTTCTAATATTGCACGGACGTTGGCGTGGCTGTTGACGGAGACAAAGGCCGACAGAGTGGGTGGACCTCCGACGGTGGCTGCCGGACGTTGAACGAACGTTAAAGACAGATGAGATTGGGAGGCTGGGCGAACAGACTGATGAGGTTTCGGCAAAACGTGAGAAAAGAAGGACGGCCGTGCGTTTTTTTTTAATCATAGGGCAGAAGCTAAAACTTTTAATGAAAAAAGACGATGCGTTTTTCGCTTCGTCTTTTGTGACGCGAAAAATGCGTCACGAATTTTCGTAAATCCGAAAACTTCCGTTTTTTCCCGCCAAAAACCCGGATTTTGGAAAAGATGACACAATTTTTCTTCCCCCTTCTCATGTGCACTGTTGATTTTTCTACTAGTGTAACTCCTGAAAAATATCAACAATTACAAAACCTATACAACTCCACAACTCCATATTTCTAACAACATCAAATTTTTAACTTCAGAAACCTAAAAGTGATACAATTACACAAGTAACATATTTTTATAAACTTACTATATATCCAACGAATCAACGTTTGTACAAAGAAATAGTATTTAAAAATCAAATATAAGGCATAACCCTTCCAAAATTCCATAATATCAAATATCCTAAATCTATACATATTAAAACTATTGGTGCATCGATGAATCAAGCATGCATCATATGTTGCATCCTACAAAGTCACAATAATCAACTCTCACCACATCTAATTTCGATTGACTTTAAGATGTTTGTCTCGTCAATTGCAAACATAGTAACTATAATGTATTAACTAAATTGTACTAAGTGTAAGAATGATATTTATAAGAGATGGTACAATAAAACACTACCACGTCCGTAATTATATATTTTGTAGAGTACTGAACAAATATAACTGTATTTCGAATTATATTATTTTTTTATAGAATATTTGAGGACTACCTTTTAAATTTGGATCCAAGATTATGTGAATTAGTTAAGCTGATTTTAATGGTGCGACTTTGAACATAATATATTCCCACTTACTCCAAATGACCTTCCAATACCCAGGCGGCCACCATGCGTGGAAATGTGTTAATAAAGTCAAAGGGCACTTCTATGTTTTCATTTCACTTTCCTTGAAAATTCCTCTTAATTAACAAATTTCACTTTCAATCTTCCTTCTCTTCCCACCCACGTGCCACTCTATATTTATGATTTCCCACAATTGAGGCCCCATCACTTTTCTAATCACTCTTCCTCAACTACTTCCTCCATTACATTTCTCAATTAGTTTTCCATCTGCTTTCTGCTTCTATTTATTTATTGTTTTTTAATGTTAACGGTGTAGAAGATTTGAACCTATAATTATTTAATTCTCAAACATACTCGGATGTCAATTGAGTTAAATTCTTAATTCTTATTGATACTTTATACTTTTATTTCAAATAGTTATATAATATTTTAAATTATAAGAGTAATTTCTAAAATTCATAATCATCTCTAAAACTGCTTTTTCTAATCTAAATATCATATAACTTTTTTAAAGAACAAATAAAAATACTTCAAACACCTTTTAAATCTATTTTAAAAACTCAATTACTAAAATGTTACACTTGGAAAATTCAGAGACCAAAAAAATCTACATTTTTTTTTATATAAATTTAGAAATAAAAAAGTACATTTTTAATTATTAAATGGTACATTTTTATATATTACCGATAACCTCTAGTTTGATTTTTTTTTAATTATTAAATTTGAATTAATGGAAAAATGACTATTCCCAATTTACACTTGGTATATCTTCAATTATTGCTGTCAAATGTAGAAAGACCAAGATAGCAATAATTAATCACGAATTAAACTAAACCCCCTTCAAGTTTTCTCTGACTCTACTTGTTATTTGACTCATCTAGTAGATATATATATGTATATATATATATAACCGTTGAAATTGTGTTCTCTTTATTCACATTTGAGCAACCATATTATGCTTGAAGGTTCAACCATTGAATCAAGTTATTTTGAATGGTGTTTTATTACTCTAAATTCAATTTACGTCCAATACGTTTCTTTAAAAAAAAAAACATAAAATATTGAACATGGGAAAGATTTAGGTTAGCATCATAAGAGTTCTAGTTTTCTTAACTTAATTCGAGATCGTTAATAAATTTAGTGAGTTTAAATATGTTATTTTATTGACATTTAGCAACCAAGATATAGATTTGAGCATTACAAAGTTAAAACAATTGAAGAGGCTAAATTGGAGCTCTAACGAATAAATTAGGTCAAAATTAAGAGAAGGTGCGCAAAATTTTGGAGCCAGCATGGGGCAAAGCGCAGTTGCGCCTTCCAGAGCGTTGGGCTTTGCTTGAAGGCAGATTTACGTGCTCAAAGAGCACTGTTTTGAGCATTGAGGCACTGCGGAAGCCAGACAAAAGCGCAAATGCAACCCTAAGGGTAATTGCACTCTGACCTATTATAAATGCAATTTTTCAAAAATTTTAGGCCACTATAAGTCCAATTTTGGAGCCTCCAACCTCATTCTTTCTATATTTTCTTCCTCCACAACACCTAACTTCTTGTATTTTCATTTATTTCACATTGAAGACTCACTTTGCCAGATTATGAGTGTCTAAGTAAGTACTTTGTAGCTTTGGGTAGGATTGAAACCCCATGTAATCTTGGTTTGGAGACTGTTTCATCTTCTTCAATGCTTATTTGTTGAGATTATATTGTTCTTGAATGTGGCTTTAATTCTAAGCACTGAATGTTTGAGTTTTTGGGCAACTCTCGTTTATTATTTCAATGCCATTACAATCCTTATTTGTATTTTATTATCTCAAGGGCACAAGTTAAAGTATGTTTGTGAATTGTAGGTTATTTAGGATAGCTCTTTCACAAACGTAATGAGTATGACTAACTAATTTCATGAACCGATTGATTAAAAACTAGGGCTATCCGGTCATTTAATTAACTTAGTTAGATTACCTTACTTAATTCGAGTGTTTGATTAATATGAACGCTTTTCATACCCAATTAGTTGAAAATCTATACTGACTAAGAAATTAACCATAACATTAGAGCATGTAACTTGAGGCAAATTACATTCCTGAGCTAAGAGTTGAAATTGTCAGACATTGGATGTTTTGATAAGTTTATAAGTGACCAAGTGAATAGGTGGATTCTGAATCTTTAAGCTTGATCTATAATTTGAATTAGTTCCTTCCAATTTCCACTATTACATTTACGCACTTTACATACACGCCTTTACACTCAATTGGAAACACAATAGACAAACTCCTCGTGTGACATTCCTGAACCCAAGTGTTGCTAAACGTTCTCCTCAATTCTCTGTGGAGTCGATTGGTTCTTGCCGCTTATACTACATTGTAGTGTAGGTAACATTGATTGAAGTTATAACAAAATTTATTTGATTGTTGGTCTTTGGTGGGCGATACCAAAAGGATGCTATCAGTTTGTTAGACTAAAATTGAACATGTAATGACCTACATGACAAAGTTTATGTTGAGAGACATATTAGCATGTTTTATGTTCAAGCTTCTATTTGATACAAAAACTTAAAAAAAAAAATTCAACGGCTAAAACAACGTGTGATATCCCTTATTCAACATTTCTTTTCAACTAAAAACGCTTAGTCTCTGCTATCCAACTCTAATTTGTAGGCCCATTGTGCCAAAATTTCAGCCAAGTTTTATGTTTTCCTTTCTTTTTGTCCTTGTTTTTCTAATATTTATCACATTGGGGGCAATGTTAGATTTTAAGTTGGAGGTGAAGTATGTTTGTGTTCTGGCTGAACCCTTGAGTATCTGAGCTCGGGCTATTGTATGTGCTTTGATTGCTTGCCTTAGTGTCTTTTCTTTCGATGACATGCTTTTGAACTCTTAGAGTCTTGAATGTGTAAAGCATTATATGACAAAAATAAATATGATTTGGAGCACAATTTAAAAAAATTTCTTCCATTCCTCATGCACACTTAATCTTTAGCCTGACTATCCTAGGTCTTGCATGCTTAGATTAGCTTTATTGAATCTATATGTTTGTTGTCATCCCAAAAGACCTTCGTATAGTCAATTTAGAAATACATGTTTAAGGAATTAACCAATCGATGTCCATACCTTTCATAAGAAAAAAAGTATGCAAATAAACCAACTATATGTAAGTGCCAAGCAAATTTCACCTAGCATGAATTGGGCTTTAAACGGGTCTTGTCTAAATCTAAACTTCAAGTCTGAATTAGGGAAATAGTATTGAGATGAGCAAAAAAAAAAAAAAGAATAAAGAGCGAAAAGTGAATTAGGACTTGAAGTTACTTTACCTATTACTTGACATTGCCACTTTTCATTGGAAAGTTGCATTTAAATCTTACTTTTGCAAGAGTAGGAGGAAAGTGAATGGAAGGTCCCTTAAATCTATTATAGGTTTTGTTTAGACTTAAGTAGAAGGGTTTCAAACTTGTTTATATGAATAGATCTGAGGAAAGAATTCTAATTTTGCTTCCATTGATTGTTTTTTTTTTAGATTGTATTGTGAATTTCATGTTTGGTTCTTGTTGACTATTAAGACATGAGAAGAGCATCTTGACATATTAGCAAGCTATCTTGTGTGACTCTTTGCTTTGTTCTACCTTGCTCGGGACGATCAATGATTAAGTTGGGGGTATGTGATAGCACAAAAAATGTGCTATCTAATTTCACTTAACGCGAGCTATTCCACGATTTTATGTTCTTATTTAGTTATTTTAAAGGTTTCGAGCAATTTGTAGATAGAATTGTCTGTTGATTTTGATTTGGAGCTTAATTGGACAAAATGGAAGTCATAAGGTACCAAACAAGGCAAAAATGGAAGTTTAGAAGCCAAATAAGCTTATGCCTTGCAGTTCCCCAATGCCCCACGACGCTATGTGCGGGGTTGTAAGGCAGAATTGTCATAATTTCCAAAAAGTGCATAGTGTCGTTGTGTTTCGATATCCAGGCGCGCGTTCTCGGCACCGTTGCATTTTTATATATATGTTTTTCCATCACTTAGGTCTATCTAACTTTGATTTCTACCTATTTTCTCTCTATTTTCTGAGGTCTTTCATTTTGTTTTATTCTCCTAACTCCTCCTCATCATCCGACATGTTGATGATGTTGGATTTGTCCTAAAACTCGTAGATAGTAAATGTAAATCGTTGACTGTTATTAATAAACAGTTATTGTTTCAATTTCAATGAATAATAATTTATGAATTGTGAATGTTAAAATGTTATATTATTCAATAAAATAGTTATTGAAGTATTTGTTCGATAGGTTGTTATTGAATAAGAGATTTGCTCCTTATGAACTCATAATCCAATAAACTATTATATTACAAATGTTAAACTCAACATTTGTATACTATACCGCTGAAGTTTTAGTCCAAGTGGGAGTATGTTAGATTTATGTTCTAAAACTCGTAATTTGTGAATGTTAAACTATTATATTATTCAATAAAATAGTTATTGAAGTATTTGTTCGATAAGTTGTTATTGAATAAGAGATTTGATCGTTATAAACTCAAAATCCAATAAATAAGGTTCCTTGACTATATTATGAATACTTAACTCTATGTAGTGACATAAATGTAGATTAAATTCGAGTGAATAGTCTAAACGACCTATTGTATAGGAATAAGGTTAGGCGTCTTAGTCTAAGGACACTATGGCTGCAGGTCACTTTGTATTTAGTACAAGCGATCTACCGTCAAATCGTTCATGTAGAGACATGTGAACGGAGGCGTCCAATGTAAAAAAGTTTACATAAGACTGAATCATGAAATAGTCACTTTTACTTCATAATACCGTTTATTGTTTAAAACTGACTATTTCTATTTTGATGACCTAGGTAACTCGACATTATTCCTAAACTAAATATGAACTCCTATTTACTTGGCATTGACATTAGATATGCATAGGGTACCTCCCATTTGGAGGTAAGACCGGGTGGATAGCCTGGGACATAGGGTGCAAGACGAAATTCTCTCCTACGTGCTTTTAGGGTTAGTAGAGAGGTTGTTCCTTTAAGCAATAAACCCAGGTCTTGAACAAAGGAGCTCCCCATCTCATTGGCCCGAGAGATATTTGGTTTAATAGTAGGACTATAAATTAATTGTTCATTGGAGGATCAGTTGAGTCTTAAGGTTAAACGCTAAATTGACCCAACCAATATTACAAACAACCTGTGAAATGTGGACTTACTAATCATGATTATATCATGTGG
Organism: Cucumis cinereus; assembly: GCA_037974625.1. Taxonomy (NCBI): domain Eukaryota; kingdom Viridiplantae; phylum Streptophyta; class Magnoliopsida; order Cucurbitales; family Cucurbitaceae; genus Cucumis; species Cucumis cinereus. Next base: position 13,921,602 of record JBBPDJ010000023.1, read on the forward strand.
ACACAAATATATCTATAGTGAGGAGAATGCAACTACAACTATAGTGAATAGTTTTGATTAGTTAGTGAATGTTGATTAGCTCGATTAAAAGAGTTTAGCCAGTTAATCTCAGATTGTTAGAGCTCATGATCTGTAGGTCCATCAGGTGCTTCTACTAGCTTGTTGTGAATTAAACTTAGAACATAGTGATCGAGAAATTCAAATCGTTCAAATTAATTTAAAGATCAAATCGTTAATAATATTTGATATAATTAATTACAAATTGAGAGAGAAATGATATTTAAATAGGATTTAAGTATCAAAAATTCGAATATGAGTTCAAATTAAGTCAATCAAATTGATGGGATTAAGTAAAATTTAATTAATTAAATTGTTTAATTAATTATTTAAATTATCATCAAGAGCAAAAATGGAATTTTTTATTTTTAGTCAAAATCAAAAGTCAAAATGTTGACTTTGACCATTCGGAGTCAAAGATTGACTTTGATCTTGAGTTAGTGGACCGGTGGAATTATCCTATTCATGATTAATAAACTATGTGTTTGATGTGTTGTTCATCAAGTAATTTATCCACCAAATCAATTTACATAGTGATTGTTAAGTGTCAAATTAAAATGCAAATAGGATTTGCATTTATTTTGACTGTATATTACACAATTAGATTGTGTTAAGGGATGATGAAACTTAGTGAATTTGGCTGAAAATTCATAAGTGTATATATATCTTATTCTCACTAAATTGATAATCAAATTGGTCTCACAACCAAGTTCTAAGCCTAGATGATAGTAGAGAAAAGGTTGCCCTTGAAGGATTCTTGATCAAATTCAACACCAAATTTGTGAAGATTTGACTTACATAAGGTATGTAATTTAAACTCCTAGGTTAAAGTTTAAGCGTGTTTAATCGATCAAAAACTCATGTAATTAGGATGATATTAGATCGAATTGCTTTCGTTGCATGATTAAGATTATATTAGATCCAATTGCTTCCGTTGCATGATTTATGCATTCTTCAAAATTTTATTTTCTATCAGTGATACACTGCGATATACTTAGATGTCTATCTGAGATTATTACGATCAATTGTAGATAGAAAGTAAAATTTTGTTATATTATTTGTAAGTATAATACCTCATTTTGCTATATTCGAAAACATTCCTAAACTTTCTTTTTTCAATAAAATTTTATACATTCCCTTTAAAAACTAGGGAGGTATATATATATTGATATATATTACGATAAATTATTTTAAATGAAAAATAATTATTGAAAATGTTTATAAATATAACAAAATTTTAAAAAATATGAATGATAGACTTCTATAATTGATAGACACTAATAGATTTCTCTATCGTATCAATGTCTATTAGTATTTATCATTGATATATTCTAAAAAAAAATTATATTTGTAAATATTTTGATTCATTTTATTATATTGGAAAACAACCATATATTACAAACTTTTAAAAATTGGAAAACAATTTTTAAACAAAGTAAACAATTGTAAATCACCAAAGTCTTATAGAACACGACGGCCAAAAATCCCAAAGTATAAGAAGAACCACTTTCCATTTATTCTTATAAATAATAATGTTTTGAGTGTTATTATTGTTTAGTGGTGGTTGCTTGTTGTGTTCTGCTCAATGGGTTCATATTCTTAATTTCTTCTCCTTTTCTTCCTTTTATAAGGAATGTTCCCAATTCTATGAAATCGTAGCATTGCTTCTTGTTTTCCTTATTTTATATTGAGGTTTCGAAATAAATAAACTTTCATTCGTTTATAATGATGATCAATGGAATGTGCAAAATTCTCCGGTCTCAAAATGGACATTGCTAAATTGACATAATGTTTATGCTATCAACTTCTTTTTTAAAAAGAAAACAATATCGGGTTGGCTCCATATATGATTTTGATCCCTTACTTTATATCTCATCTCATTTTATTCCCTTTGCTTTTAGATTCTCATTCCACTTTAAAATAGTTCTTATGGTTGGTTTGAATGTTAAATTTTATTCGATAATGATTATTCACAATTAAAAAGACTGTTTTCAAACATTAAAAAGTTTTAATTAGACTACGATAGATCGCGATATACTACTATTTATGTTGCGATAGACTTATATAGTAGTCTATTGCGATTTTCAAACGGCGAGAATTGAAAGTACATAAGATATAAAAAGTAATTTAATATGAAAGGAGGAAAGGAGGAAAGTGGTGCAGGTGGGAGTGATGAGTAAATAATAGATACTTCTCTCAGTGGTAAATTCCATATCAAGTGCTGTATTTAAAAAGAGTCCAATAATATAATTAAATTGTAGAGTGATTGCTACGTAACCTATCTATTTTAAGAATCTCGGTAATACAAGTGGAAAGTGTCAAGTGTTCGCAATCATGGATCAATAAGAGTATTTGGAATCTCATACATTAAACGTAAAGGGCAAATTATTCTAAAACAAATAAATAAAATTTAAAAGGTAAGCTTTTTATTTAAATATATATACAAAATTTATGGGATAATGTATGGAGTTTTACAATTTAAAATATATTTTTGTAATGCCTGGTGTTTAGGAGGGGTTACGAATGAACCGATATTACATTTGAATGATAGCGATTTGGAGAACATGGAAGTAAGATTAAGATAGACTTAAAAGAATTTGAAGTTACTAATTATACCAACAAAGTCCACATTCCATTTAGTGACTCAATCAAAAAAATTGAAAAATTAAGAATGTTTAGCTTGGAACAATTCAATGTTGGGTGACCTCTTGGAAATTATTCAAGGATGCATGTGAGTGAGAACAAAGCATGCTGAAAGAACCTATGTCAACTTCCACTCTAATAAGTCTTTAACACAAGTAAGGATGATGTTGCCAGGTCGTAGGTAGTATGATCGAGCCATTGAAAGAAAAGGTGCACACCTTGTTAATATAGGTAGTAACTTTCATTTTTTTAAAAAAATTTATTAACCATACTTTCATGTCCTCGTGATTTCTCTCATTCGAAAATAATCTTGATTCATCCATGTGTCCCACTTAAAATCAGGACGTAACACATAAATTTCACTACTTGAACAATCTAACTTAGCCGATTGTATCAATTTTGACCATAAATTTTTATTTCAATCCATTTAAATTTGGAACATAAATAAATATATTAATGTACACCCTTAATTAATCTTTTATTATTAATCCTTTTAAGAAAGGGTTTTCACACATACCAAAAGCCACGCCCTATTATGTGATATGTACTCATTATATATCTATTTTTCTAAATTGGTAAAGAAAATTATAGTAAACTTGGGAACTCACTCTTTATCTTTTATGATTACACTGCTTTTTCCCATTTTATTGACAAAGAGTTATTAATTTTGGTGCAGAATCTAGTTTGTCCATTGACTTTTGGAATAAACAAACCTCATTTTCACCAAAATCTCTGTTCTTCAAACGGACTACTCTGATTGTCAATCAGCCTCACCAAAATATTTGTCCTCAGTTCTCTACCATCACTACTTCCATATCTTAGACAAGGTCACCACCTACCACTAATTCACTAATTATCTAATATATTCTTATTTCTAGTTATTATAAAAATAAAAAAATTGAAAATTATGGTATAAATAAAGTATCATTTTTAACTTTTTATGATTAATTTCTTATCACCCAATCGAGTTTGGCAAACAAATGATGGGTGACAACAATCCACAATAATGAAAAGCATAAACTATTTATGCCACCAATTAGCACAAATAATGCATAGTCAAACTTAGAAAATAAATACTAATCATAGAATAAATTCCTTTGTTTTATATATAGAACAAATAGTTAAAAAATAATAAATAAAATTCCTTTGTTTTTTTAATGGATGAAGGAAAAGGCATACACGTATAAACTAGAAGAAAGCTTTCAACTACACCTAACATCTTTTTGCACAATAATACTAATTTAATTTACCATGCCATTAGTTTATGGGACCTTATAATTTCAAACCACATAATTTGTCTTTTTAGAGGCTCCTTTTTATGAAATATATTTTATGCAGTCTATAACTATATATGCTTAATTAGATCCATATCTTTTGTTTTTTAATATTAATAACAATAGTAGTTGTTTTGTTGTGTTTTTTTTTTTTTTTAATTTCAATCGTCTATAGTTGATGTTAATTAACATATACTCTTTTCTATGAGATCAGAATTCTTTACAAGAAAGATTAATAATGTTGTTAATTTTTTAGTAACAATAGTAGATCACCGGAGATTGAGTTGTTGGGTCATAGTGAAATTTGGTTAGCTTGTTGGATCGTCATTTTGAACTTCGATTTTTTTTGTAATCGTCGATGAATTGAAGCTCAATTTTCTAATTTTCTAGGTGACGAGTTTTCACTCTTTCAATCTCTCAAGCATGTATCTCTTATGTACGAAGGTATTGATGGGTTGTGAATCTTTGCCAGACTTATTTAGATTCTTTTCCCTCAATTTTATCATAAAAAGAGAAGGTTACAAGGTTGGACTCCTCGCAAGTCCTGTGATTTTTACTCTTCACATTGAAGAGGTTTTACACTTATAAATCATGTGTTGCTTAATTTTAGCTTTCACCAATCACCTCTTGTTATCCAATTTGGTTAATTCCAGGGCGGCTATTAGGTGATTTATTTGTGGTGGTTTGGATTAAAATTATTTGCTTGATTGTCTTGGAAGAGCTCCTAATGGATGTTGATATATCTTTTCATTTGGAGACCGATGATGGAAGATTTGTTGTATTGTGAATATTTGTTTGATCCAATTGATACAACCACAAAAGCTCAAGGCACCACTGTTGAACCTGCAAACACTAGAAGAAATTCATTTTGGTGGCACATACAAAACGTCACTAAAAGTACAAAACCGTCACTAAAAGTATTAGCGACGACGCAACCCTTCGCGGCGCTAGGACTGTCGCTGTATCTGCGTAGCTAAAAGTTTTAGTGACGCAATACTTGCGCGTCGTTAAATCTACACTTTTAGTGACATATTGTTCGTCACTAATTAATTTTTACAGCGACATCGTACATACATCGTAATATGAGCGTCCCTAAATCAATATTTTGTTTCACTAAAAATTTGACTTTATTTAAAAAAAACTATGATTTACAGACGTTATAGAAAACATCATTAAATGTATTTTATTAATTAAACAATAATATCCAATTTACAACAATTCTATCAAGTAATTTTGTTCTTTACAACAATGCTAAAAGACTACAATATCAATAACACAAGCATTCTCTTTAAATGGAGCTTAGTAGCTATTCTTAAATACAAATATCTCCCAAGGGAATTGTGGTATGGAACAAAAGGCCTTGCTTCAACTCCCCAGTTGCTCCCTAGTTTATTAAACAAGTAAAAAACAATTGGCATTTTTGAGGGAGGGGCTTGAACCTACGTTATTGGGGGAGGGAAAGAAAAAGAATTTTAGTACAACATACTCAGAGCAAAAGAGTAAGTGTAACGCCTCGAGTTTTCTGCTGCAACCCGAGATCGTTACTTGAAACAAAATAAGAATTTAAAATCAGACTCTAGAAAATTTCAAGTCATTTTTATGGAAGAAATTGAAGAAAACACTCAAAGTCGACTTATGCAGAAATCAAAGAATTAAATGCTTTAAACAATGTAAAACTTTTGACGTTTGGGCCCCAAGTAAGACATGCAATTTGTAAAAGTTAAAGGTACACGTGAAAAAAGATCAAAACTATAGCGGAAGCAACTGGTCATATAGTCCCGATGAGCATGGTCGTAGATTCCTCTTGTTCCTCGCCGGTCCCCTTTTCTCTTAGCCTGAAAAATAAAAACACAGAAGGGTAAGTATATAAATATACTCAGTAAGGGACTCTCTCTACTGTCAACACAGGGTAGCTGTCGATTCCTCACTTAATCAATACCCTGTTTCACACAGCAATAACGATTCACAAAGAAAGCTCATAACAGCATAAACGTCAGGGTCAACCTAGGAATTCTGTGAGAACACATGCAAAGCAGCCTAGTGTATCATCGGGTAACGTGCCACACAGTAGCGAGCCCGTCCCACTACAGAATACGACAAGTTACCCATAGACGGAAACGAGGCCTATGCCTATTCTAGTTCAACACACTACGTCAGTTAGTTGTCATACTTTTATGTTCTACTAGGTTATCAAGCAAAGTACCACACACAAGCTATTCAAAACGCACAGAGATAGCTATACCTTAGAATATAAAGTCCACACAGCATATATATTCTATGTAGCATCGTGCCAGTCTTTACACACAATAACAACAAACATACTACATGTTATAAAGACCACACAGAATATATAACGTTAGTAGTAAAGCGCTAGACGTTATGCATGGCGAAAACTTTACCATATGTTACAAAGACCACACAACATATATAACATACGTATTATTGTCCCAACCATTATGCATCAAGAA
>JBBPDJ010000023.1:13942689-13957296 GCA_037974625.1 Cucumis cinereus
ACTTTGTACCTAGAGCATTAGTCTCTTTTTTATATACCTTATATGAATAAAGAGACTGGTTTCCTTTTCAAAAAAAATATATTATCGTTTCCGTTTAAAAAAAAGTATCAGCTCGAATCTTATACTTTTCGTTGGAGCAATCAGATTGTTCACAACTTCTCATGAATCTGTTGAATACGATCAACTAGTGGTCAACCTCGGCACTAAGATCAACATTAGAAGGTAATTTAGGAAGGTCAAATGTAAGATAAGGAGGATAAGTATAGCTAACCTCAAATGGACACTTCCCAGTAGATCAATTTTGCATGTTAATTGTTATTATATGTAAGTTCAGCTTTTAGAAGGGAAAGATCCTACTTCTTAGGTTGATCCCCGCTTAAGCAACTAGGGAAGAGAGGTTGCCTAATGTTCTATTAGTCACTTCTATTTGACCATCTGTTTGAGGATGGCCAGCCGAATAGTACATCAAGTTCGTCCCAACCTTTTTCCAAAAACATTTGTTTTAGAAAAACTCATCTATTTAAGATCCCTGTGTCCTCTTATCCAGAAAAAAAAAAAGAAAGATCCCTGTGTCCTGAACAATGTCTATAAAGTAGATTAGCAATGTTTAAGGCATCTGATGGTTTTTTACAAGGTATAAAGTGTGTCAATATAACAAAGATATTACTATAATAAAATAACCCTAAGATATTACAATAATAAAATAACCCTAATATTAGTAAGTATAGCAAACATCTTGACTCTCATCTTGTTCTCTCTCAACTTCTTCATTGCTTTCTTGAATTGTTAAATTTCATCTTTGAGGGCAATCATTTGATAGATGATCAACTTGTCCACACCTAAAACATTTACCAATGTTAGGTCTATTATAAGGATTAGATGATCTATTGGTCAAAACAGCTTGTACTCGATCAATATTCTATGCTTGAGGCAGAGGGTGATTGTAGAAGCATGGTGAAGGGGCATTGGTAGGATGGAGAAGGAGCCAGAGATGCTCCATCGTGGTGTTTTGCACCATTTCTACTCATCGTGGTGTGTTGCACCATTTCTACTCATTTATTTGTTTCATTAGAATGTTAATTACCATTTTAATTGCAGATGAATGGGTTTAGGAGTCTTCAATATTGTTCCTCTCTACATCAACAAGCAAATGTGGGAAATGCTGGTAAGTTATTTCTCGCTCAAAAATCTTATTCTAGTTAATTTCTTCTCCCAAATAACATAGTATAATACTATAACCTAACTCCTTTTTTAGTACTCAATAGTTTCCACTACCTTGTTGTTTATGACGATCTTTTAGCAGCATTTAGCTGGCCCGGACCAACATAATCTTATAGCTTATAACTTATGATATTGTAAAATGATCCTCGCTTCATCATTTCATCACCAAGTATAATGGTTTGTCATCCTAGGCTAGATACATCAGAAGAGTTTATAAAACAAAGTTGCGTAGAGTGTGCTTGCATGTGCACTGAAATGTGTTAGACATTGTGCAATTGTTCGTGGCTAAAACTTACTTGATTATTTACTATTGAATGATCGAGATTATCAGGAGATGACATGTTGATAAACAAACGGGAGCACAATTTATTTATTCTTTTTGAAAACTTTCTATTGCTTATTTTGATCATCTGCTAAAAATCTACAACCATGCAAGATATTCTATATTTCTCGACTTTGTCATCAGGGTATCGCCGGGTTTTAATACTCTTCTGATATATTTGAATAATCTAATTGGCATGAATTTTCCTTTAAATGAAAGGGCCACTTCATCATGTTATTTTGACGCATATTTTAATGAAATGTTACATAAAATTTGATTTTTAGGGCAGAGCTGAAATCTGATGCTACAGGGTTGGTAAACAATATGTTTTCATTGTTGTTATTTTCTTACAGTAAGTTAGTTTTAGCCAAGGCTTTGATGTTTCTCTTCATGTACAGCTCAACATTATTGCTTCTCCTCCATCATCAGAAAACGTTCCAGTGTCTCTTGGTGTTATCTTACTCCAAACGAGAATCTATACAACCCTTGGCACAACAACCTGTTCAGTGGAAAAAGAAACGGTCGGTACATTATTGTTAGGTCTGAACTTGCAAAAATGGGGACTCATGAAGCTGGTTGTCCATTATCAGGTTTCTCTCGGATGATTTTGTTTCTTTCTCGTCCCGTTGCATTTTCTTTTGACCTCTTATCTTATATGTCTAATTCCAATTTTGTTTTGTTTCCTTTTAAAGTGCAGTAGTACCATTGCGCTCCAAAGTCAGAGGAACGTTCTTTTATGCTACTACTGCAATCACTGCTATTTTTCTCTTTATGCTTATGCTGGTGGCGCATCCATTTGTGTTATTGATGGATAGATACCGCAGAAGAATTCATTATTCAATTGCCAAAATGTGGGCAAGTTTGACTATTGCTCCATTTTTTAGGATCAAATATGAAGGGTTGGAGAATTTGCCATCTTCTAATTCCCCTGCTGTGTTTGTTTCCAACCATCAGAGCTTTCTAGACATATATACACTTCTTACCCTGGGCAGAAGCTTCAAGTTCATTAGCAAGACTGCAATATTTCTCTTTCCCATTATTGGTTGGGCTATGTTTATGATGGGTGTCATTCCTTTGAAGCGTATGGATAGCAGAAGCCAGTTGGTACCTTTTTTCTTTATCTGTTTGGATTCCGCCCACTTTATTAGTTAAAATACAAATTTGAAATAAAATTTGTTGGACCTTTCTCTCGTGGTTAAGAATGATGTTTTTGGGTTATTACTTCAAAGTTTGTTAATTTTGTAATGAAGGACTGTCTGAAGCGGTGCATGGAGCTTATAAGGAAGGGTGCATCTGTATTTTTCTTTCCAGAGGGGACGCGTAGTAAAGATGGAAAACTAGGCACTTTCAAAGTAAGTAAACATTGTATTTCAAACCATTGCGGTGGGGGGACAGTAGAGACAATTTTTGGTCATGAAATCTTTTACTTTTTTTCGCAAACTGAGTTTGAAATATTGATTCCATGCATAATACTGAAGTTAGAGCATTGAAATAAACAGTACTTGTTTCAATTGTCCTCTTGCTCGGCAGTTTTCTATTTAATCATTTGTTTGGTTTGCTTTGCAGTTCTCTTTCTAGTAAGGTTACTTTTTGTTAACCAATATGCTTGATCATATTTAGATCTCTAGTAAGCTTGATGTATATCTGAAGTTAAATATAGTGGTTTGGGGGAGATTGTACTTATGATCGACTAGAAAACACTAAAATATCTGTTCGAGTCTTATTGATTGTATAGTTTTTGAATTCTCTGTTCATGTGTCTTAGAAAGGAGCATTCAGTGTTGCGGCAAAGACGAAAGTGCCAGTTGTACCCATTACACTGGTGGGAACAGGTAGCATTATGCCAGCAGGATTTGAAGGCATCTTGAATAAGGGATCTGTGAAAGTCGTTATCCATAAGCCTGTGATAGGAAGTGATCCAGAAGCATTGTGCAATGAAGCTAGGAATGTAATTGCAGATGCGTTAAGTAAGCATGTTGCTTGCTGAGCTTTTCCAGTGAGAGTGATTTTCGGTTTCGTTATCATTTCAGTTACCTGATGTGGAATATTTGTTGTGTTGACAAGGTAATGATCTCTCTGTGATTTCAATTTCAACTTATTACTTCAGTCTTTTGCTTAGCATCTCATCCACTTTAATGTGTTTCTTTTAGTTAGTTTGTAGGCTGTTATGAGTATTTAGTATGTTCTTTTTCTTTGGACGCAAGATTAAAGGGTGGACTAAGTAGCATTCTTAAAGGCAAAATTCAAAATACAGGGAAGTTACAGATAATAATCATAATCTATCAGTAGAAGACGAAAGAGAAACCTCAAGGCTGTAGTACTAAAGTTCTTAACCCAATGAGTATGAGATCTCTCACCTAAATAGTTATTATGGACATCTCAATTTTTGTGAAAAATCTCTCTTAATTGTTTTTATTATATATATATATATATATATATTTGTAAAAAAGTAGATGTCAAATAGCAAGTTGTTTAATTAATCTAAATTAAACTTCAGCACTGCAATTAAGCATATTAACAAGGGCCAAAAGAGGGTCCTGTCAATCTGAGCCTCTCATTCGAAAAGACCATAATACTTCAACTCAAAAGGGTCCGTCAATCTCATAAATGGCAAGCGCTTCGGCACATAAGGTAAGGAGCTCAATAGAATTTCCCTACAACCAATCAATGAAATGCCATTCTTAAGCGCAGCATCAACGTGGATCAATTGTTTTTTAGGGATTTTCAATTTTTCGACAGCATGTGGCCACCATTTCATACTGGATTTCCAACTACACTCTTCCTTCTGATATCTGTTTAATATACCCAATTTATATCCACTTCTTATCGTGTAGACTCCATGCTTAGCAACCTATGATAATGCCAAATCCACCTATCTTCATTCATAGCACAACTAAGAGGGATTTGAATCAATCTCGACTTTAATTTTCTTTTTCAGTTTATATATATATATATATATTATATAATTGTCTTACTTTTTTTTCTTTCTTTTTTCTGTTTTAATCTATCTAATATATATTATAATTGTTTAAAGCTACTTTAATTTTTCATTTTTAATATTGTATGTTTTAGTTTTAATTTATACATTTATATAACTTTTCACTTTTTTTTTTCTCTCTCTTTCGTTTTTTTTTTAAAAGTATATCATAGTATAAATTTCGTCTCTAACTTTTTAGAATTGTCTCTAATAATTCTCAAATTTTTAATTTGAAGTCACAAATGTTTAACCGGTTTTATAGTCAATAGGTTTTAACAGATTTAATCTTTTTATAAAAATAACTATTTCCTTTGAAAAATATTAGTTTTTTTTTTTTAAATTTAATCTAGCCTTAAAATTTCAATTTAGTAAATAATCTATATAAATCTTTGTCCAGAGAATGTAAAATATGACCTATTAGACACAAAGTTAAATTAATGTGTAAGTGTAAGAGACTTGTTGGATATTAAATTGAAACTATAGTACTCTATCAAACACACGATAAAAGTTTAGGGACCTATAATATACATTTTAAAGTTCAAGGACCAAGAAGTGGTATATTGAGAAGAATTTATTGGATAAAAATTCGATAATAACCCTATCACGGATAGATTTTAAAACATGAAAACTTAGAGGACAATTGTAATTTGTATTAAATTAGTTAATCTACAGAGTTAGGAGTATTTTTTTTTTTAACATTTTTATATTACATTGTGTTCCTATATAAAATTTATGATTCCGCGGTTGCACCCAAGGATCAGTCAAAATTATGAAATAGATATGAAAGTAAATGTATATAAAATGATATGATTATAACTTTAACAATTGATTAGAGAAGGTGACAAAATTTTAGGAAAATTATGTATAAATGTGGGTAGCTGATTTACTTGTGTGCAAAAAATAAAAAACGTTATTTGCATATATAGAAAAAGCCTAAAATACAAAGCTTAAAACTAATTACATATATAACAAAATTTACCTTCAAACTTAGAAAAATGTCCAAAAAGTCCATTAAAGCATCAAAATTTGCTAGTGGCACGAAATTTCCTGATTTTGAAGTCTATCGATATACTTGACTACTAATATGTGATATAAATCTTTCACTAGTTCACTTATTTTTCAAAACTACTCGTAAATATAGTAAAATTTATCTATAACACAAAAAGTCGGAAAAAGAAGACCCATTGAGGTCATGAAATTCCAAACTTTTGAAGTCTAATCATTTTCAACCATTTTGGGTAAAGTGTTTAAGGTATGATTATTTTTAAAATAAATTAATGTTTATCTCTCTATATATATATTTAACAGATTTGTTTTAAAATTTCTTAATGAAAATATATTGTAATAAAGAATTGAATCTACCTCTCATCATTTAGCTTCACATAGTAAATGGAAAGAATGATATTCCATGGTATAGTAAATGGAAAGAATGATATTCCATGGTTGAGAAGTCATTTAGGTGCTGGTTTTATCATAATTGATAATAATATCAATAAAGATAAATTTGTAACTATAGTAATTTTCTTCTTAGTACAACAACGAGGGATCAAGGGATTCAAACCTTCCATCCTAGGATGAAAGCTTGTATCATCGCCAATTACAATTGAGATAACAATGTAAGTGTTGATCTTGAATTTTTAGGTAATTAATTTCTTTTCTGATTACTTTATCTTTTGAAGAAATTTCTTATACTCAAAGTTAAATAAACATTTTTGAAATATTTATACAATATAAATTAATTATTAATTATTATGAGCATAAATAGAAAGATTTTTGTATTGATGGTCCAATTCCTAATGTCACATAACAATATCATGTTAGGGGCGTTCTCCCATCGCAAAATAATGGAGCCCTAATGTGATCGATATTCATTTCGACTATGATTTTTTTTTTAAAAAAAATATATATGTATCAAACATCGGTTTTGTTGAATTTTCGGTAACTAAAATTGTGTTAAAGATCCAATCATTTGGTGATGAGTGAGATGTTCCTAACATGATAATTGGTGGTGAAGTGCTTTAGACTGACATAAATACAAGGTTAGTTTTTATTGATTTGTTAGAATTTAGTTATTCATTAAATTAAAAATCTCATAAAGAATGATAGTTTGTAGCAAAATTGCAAACCCTTCTTTATGAGATAGGCAGTGATCGATATTCATCGGTGTACCTTATTTTGTAAATATTATAGGTTCATTTTGCTATATTTAAAATAAAGCCTAATTCTCTGAACATTAGAGATATAATTTAGTCCAAAAATACTTGTTCCGAACTTGTACCATATGGTAGCTGAATCAAGAAAAATTGGAGAAAAACAAAAGATATAAAAACCAGAATTGAAGATTTACATTGTTGGGGCGATGGACACTAACTTTTTCTAATGGAAGATTTATTATATCTGCACGCATTGTGGGCATGAGTGCTAAAGAAGGCATAATTTTGTATAATATTTGGTTTCTCAATCCAATATTAATGGCCTTTTAGATCAATCAATTCAATACAACTCATGCCCAAAATTTATAAAAATAATAATAATTAGATGCTCCCCCATATGCTTACTTCAACATCACAGATTCACACACGTATCACTCTTTGATTATGTTCACAACAATTCACTTAATTGAAAATGGTAGAGAAGATGGATGTTCAAGAATGAAAGAAGAAGAACATTATTCAAAAGGAAGAGAGATAAGGTAAGATACAATGGTATTAAAGAGGGATCAGTTCAGTTCATTGTATGGACTCAAAAAACAAACTATAAACTCACTTTTAACTTTGATATTTTCAGGTTGATTATTGCTCTGAGATGACCTCATTCCTTGATCCATTTACATTCGGCTACCTTCATTGATCTTCCTTTAAGAAAAAACTAGAAAAATAAAGCTTGGGAAAAGTACACTGTACTATTCATTCATCAATGCATGCCCCACTATCTTTTTGTCTTCCTTGGGTATCCTTCAGAATTCGGTGGGTTAGAGTTTTCTTCCTCTTTCTCTTTAGTTCTTCGTGCAAGCACCAATTTAATTTCTTTCTCTTTCTCTGTCAAATTTGTTAGTTTATTGATGGAGATAAGAGGAAGAAGAGTACAAGAAGATAAAAGAATGAGACAAAGGAGTTTTAGAGTGTGTTCCACAATTTCAGAACCTACATCCACTAAGCATTTCTCATAGAGATTTTATTGAAGGCAACAACCAAAAGTTTTCAAGGTATTTTTTCTTTTTTTTTTTTTATTTGTATTTATACAAGTTGTAAGCAACTAGAAAGAAGAATGGAAGTTACTTCTGTTTATTAAACTGATTTAAAAAAAGTAATGGAAGTTACTTCTCATTTGTGTCCAATTTTGTCAAAACCCAAAAAGATTTACTTGCTTTCTTTACATTCCATTTATATCACAACACCCCCCTACAATTAGAATTTTTGATTCTTTGTTGGTTGTGGCTTGAGTGATCTTTAAGCACATTTACATTTCAAACGATATCGTTCTTGTCACAACGAACGCAAGGATACAAATTATGATATGGCTTTCTTGGATTACCACAGTAGATATACATGGATCTATTCCCTAAGGACTAAAAGCGAAGCTTTTGCAACCTTCAAACAATTTAAAACTCTTGTTGAAAACCAATATAAAACAACCATCAAGAAAGTGAGGGGTGATATTGAAAGGGAATTCAAGTCATTCTTGTCATATGCTAAAGACACGGTAAAGAAAAGCAGTTGTCTTGTTCGTATACTTTAGTGAAAAGTGGCAGAATTGAGCGTGAGCATTGCCATGTAGTTGAAACAGGTCATGCTCTTACTGCCACCACCTTCACCATTAATCACCTCACCATCTACCTCCTCTCCTCCCAATCACCTACAACACTTTCCCCAACCTCCTTTTCCTCTCCTCATCATCCTCCACCAAATTTTCCTCTGCCTCCCCCTACCATTAACTCTAATGCCATGACTACCCATGCTAAATCAGGTATTTCCAAGCCCAAACACCCCTTTATCAATTTAGTACTATCTCCTTCAACCTGATTGGTCTCATCTTGAACCATCTACCTTTACTGAGCTATTTAGTGTCCTGCTTGGCATTAAGCTGTGGATGAATAGTTTTTTCAAGCTTTTCAACGAAGTCAAACCTAGAAATTGGTTCCTCTAGCATCTTCTTAACGTATAGTGGGTACTAAATAGATTTATAAAATCAAATGTGATGCTTATGGCCAAGTTATAAGGCCCACTTGGTGACCAAAGGATATCTCCAACAACCCGATCTTTATTATGGTAAGACCTTTAAGTCCGGTCATCAACCTTCATCCATTCGCATTGTTCTCACTTTGGAAGTCACCTCGAAGTGGCCATTCAAACAGCTTGATGTAAGTAATGCCTTCCTTCATGGGATAGTAAACAGCTTGATCTGCATCACCCTCACCATGTTTATAAATTAACTAAGGTGTTATATGGCCTTCAACAAGCTCCTCATGCGTGGTATGATGCTCTTCGCTTCGCTCTCATCAGGTGGAACTTTTGACCCTCCAAGGCTGACGCTTCGTTATTTATCTATTACTTATTTCGTGGCACTATTTTCTCATTGATTTATGTGGATGATCCCATCCTTATGAGCTCTAATTCTTCTCTTATCGATGTTGTTATCATTAATTTACAATCTTTGTTTGTCTTGAAGCACGCACGCTTGGGTACCTTTAG
This sequence comes from Cucumis cinereus, assembly GCA_037974625.1. Taxonomy (NCBI): domain Eukaryota; kingdom Viridiplantae; phylum Streptophyta; class Magnoliopsida; order Cucurbitales; family Cucurbitaceae; genus Cucumis; species Cucumis cinereus. The sequence goes on from JBBPDJ010000023.1 coordinate 13,951,900, forward strand.
CACTTGTTGCGTACTTATTTCAATCAAGCTCCTACCGCTCTCCTCAAACGAGTCCTTTGCTACCTTTAAGGGACTCAATTGTAGGAGTGAAGGACTCAAACGAATAAATATCAAATAAAATGATTTATAAAAACTTTTATAAAAAATAGAAGAGCTACCGCTTTGATACCAATGGTGTAAATGAAAAGCTCAAACAAACATGTATCAAATCTTTTGAAAAAAAATACATTTGATTAAAATCAATAGCGACCTGCTCTGATACCAATGGTACGATCGATGTGGCAATTCTAGAGGGGGTGAATAAAATTTTTATAAATTAATGAAACTTTTTAACTAAGTGGACCCAATTAAATAAATTAACGAACTTTTTTCTAATAAGTAATGGAATTAATAATTTCATGTATTCACATCAAAACGACTTATAAAGTGACGTAAACAAATTCAAGCATCCACTTTAATTTTCATAACAAGATTGGTAACACAAATATGCAAAGATAAATTCAACCAACCTAAATAGAAAAATGAGCAATTAATCTCAAGAACAAAAATTGCAATGAATTGCAAGAAATAAAATTTAAGAAAAATTAATTACAAAATTAAATAGTTCAAAGATAGAGAAATTGACACCGAGAATTTTATAGTGGTTTGACACAACTGACCTACATCCACTTCCAAGCTCCTTTTGGGTATGACACTCGAACCGACTCTTTTCACAGATTAGAGACAACCACTACACCACTATTTTTACGAGTTGAAGAGCAAACTCAATCGTTTCCACAAATCAAGATCAAACCGTTACAAAAGACTGTTTATAAGAATTAAGAGAGACACATTTAGCAATGGATTTTGAAATGAAGAATAAGACGAGAAAAGCTCTCTTAAAGAGTAGATTTACAAATTTAAAGCACTCAACAAATCAAGCCTCACGATACAATATAACTCTCTCAAGATTTATATGAAAAAGAATAAACAATGAAGCTTTAAGAGAGAACAATGGATGCTTTGTGAGTTACGGAGGATTGAAAAATAATGAAAGTTGTTGTAATTTTGGAGAAGATCAAGTGTTTTGAAAAAAAAATGATGAAATCAAAATTCATTTTGGGCCATTGTTGGTAAAAGGAATTAAATGGTAGAGATTTAAACTAAACTAGTAATTAGACACAAACAAAAATAATAATATAATAATATATATCTTTATAATATCATTTCTTTTAAATCTCATAAAAAACAAGGTCACCCATAAAATAATATTAAATTTGTTTTCTTTTTCAATAAAATTGTATGAACTAAAGTAACTAGCCGTCAAATTAAATATTTTGAAGTGTTTGCAATGTATCATTTTAATGAAAGAATGAACCAATTGTATACATATCCTAAAATTCAATAAACCAAGGATTGAGAATTTGTGAGATTTTTGGTTCCGTGAATGTTCGTTCAATTTCAAAAAATTCCATATAGGATGGGTGTAATAGCTTTTCACACTCAATTTATTTTACCATGTTTGATTTTTGAAAATAATGATAATGTGATATACATTAAGGTTGTAACATGCTTTCTAAATGAATAATAAGATTTTTAACCTTGAAAAATTAATTTACAAATATTTTATAGTTCAATTATAAAATTTGTTCAGAATTTTCTCAAAATAATAAGAATCAACATGTCACGAAAAAAACTCAATTCATCTAACACAAAATATAGAAAAACTATGTAGTTCTAAATTTCAAAACTTCCTAGGAGAAAACTCTCTTTCAAACAATTTACCTTCAATAACAATTTTTTTTAGTATACTGAGGTAATATGAAAAAAGACTATACTTTCGCTTCTCGCTCACACTTTCGCTTCTCGCTCATACTCTCCTTCTTTTATATTAATTCGAAGGAATTATCTATCATTTAAGTCATTGTTTTCAACGTGCTAATAAAATGATTAAGAACCTTGAACAAATCATCATATAATTGAAACATTAAGGAGAAACACATGTTAAACTTGAAAGAGGGTAAGGACAGAAGTTCTTGAAAAGACAGGAAAGTTGAGACGCATAGGTGGAAGAAGTGTTGGCGTTCTGGAAAATTGAGGTGGCGTCGTTGAGTTGTGAAGAAAGAAAAGAAGAAGCAAGGGATAAGCCACATAGTCGTGAGTGACCTTTCAAACAGATATTGTGGCTTTGAAAAGCTATTCGTTCTACTTTAAATTTTGATGCGTTCTAAAGCATATTTGAATGTTTAAATGTTTTCTATATTAAATAATGTTTTAAGTAAGTGTTATCAAACTATTAGTTCTGACTCGATTCTATGAAGCTATCTCTATGTGCACATAGGAGGGTAAGACAAGTCAGGCGTTGAGTACGTGTCTGCCTAGGCCAAAATTTTTAGTGTTAGTTCACCCACATTTAGGTTAAGAGCCAAGCAATTAGGTGTCTCAGTGTTGTCCACTTTGGTGCTGGATGTGTGAGTCTGCCAGCATCAGTGGCTGGGAATGTTAAGTGTGTTTAAGCATTTAGGTCTTATTGAGTTGAGCATGTGTTCGCCCCATGAATTGTGAACAGTTTCAGACTAATTAAGTTTTGGCATTATGAACCAAAGAGAACTCATTACCAGATGAGTGCTTAAGAGAGATAATGTTTCAAAATTGGTTTTTTCCCATTATAAAAATATTTTCTAAAAACTTGTCACTCACTCAACTTTACGCTTAGGTTTTCAATGTTTCCTCCCTAGGTATCGAAGAGTTCCAGGTGTCCCATGGAGCTGCTGTTGCCCTTGCCGCATAATGTTCTTGATTTCATCGTATTCACTTTCTTTTGTATAATTATAGTTAGATTGAAAATAGTTTTATGTTTAACTTATTGTAAATCATAACATGCAATGAAAAGATAATTGTGATCAATAAATAAAGTTGAGTTTGACTGACATGTTGAGTAATTGTTGCATAGCGATAGAATTTAACATAATACGTGTGCTTAGTATGTTGTTTGGACATATAGCAAAACATTAAGAAGTTTAAATTCATCTAGGCGTGGGATGTCACCTCAATCTAGATGTTGACATTTCTCTCGCCTGAGTCACATTTTTCTCAGGTTTGTGAAGGAAAATTGAGGAGGGGGTGTGACATTTTCAAATCCAATCATGTTACCAGAATGAAAGAATCCTCTAGCAAAATATCACCCAAAAATTTTCAAATAAGAAAACAATATTCAGGTAGAAACAACACTAGTAGAGATATTTTGTAGGACAAAACATAAGACATCATGACAAATATGTAATTGAAGAACAAGCACATCATACTTAAAAATATATAGCCAACACTTAGTCTCTAACAAACTCCCCCATTTGTCTACTACCTTTTAAACTCAAGATAACCAAGCAGAAAACCAACAAGAAGAAGATAGAAACAAATTACTAGGCAAAAAACCATAATAACCAAATGTCATAAACGATGCAAATTCATGAACAACAATTGAATTGTCAAAAGACAAGAGAAAGCAAGCAACTCAAACCAAGAAAACAATAGGATAACATTAAGGGAATTATTCTCCCCCATTGTGTGTTTAGAAAAATATATTTATAGCAAAGAAACAACAAACACCAGTAATCAATTGACATTACCAGCATCACTATCCCTTTTCACTTGAAGTAAAGGCAGTCTTAGCTCTAGCAACTGATATTGCATCATTTGTAACAAAGCATCCACCTTCGCCTTTTGTTCAATACATCGCTAAATCTGAAGAGTTATAGAGCTAACTTCTTGGACTTTATGGACAACAACTGCATAATTTATTTCTTAAATGAAAAGTTGACGATAAAGCTGGATTGGAACATCATCAAAGTCTTAAGGAATGGTGTGGATAAGGTCAAAAACATGATGTCCTCAAAAAAATTTATAACTTGAAGAAATGATAGCCGTGGAAGGAGTCATACACTTGTCGACAATAACTAAGTCGTGCATTTGAGCAAATAGAATGCAACAATTAATATTTTTTGTAGTTAATGTTTTTAAACTATTTACATTGTAATGGTCTAAAGAGTGTAATGTGCCAAATTTTTATTTAGCATAAAACGTTATTTGACACTTAATATTTAATAGATTGATACAAAGAGAAGTCATTCAAATTCACATACAGAATTCATTGAAGTGCAAGTGGATTTGGTTGAATTTCTAGGTCGCTACACATATGGACTTACTGAAAAATTGTTCATGTAGATTTTGTAGATGGTTACATGGAAATGTCCATATTGATACGTTTTTTGTTTAAAGATAGCATACGAAATATGCTATCTCAATCCTCTTAATTCATGAATGTTCTTGTGTTTAATGTGCTTAATTGATTATCTTACAGGTATTTGGTGTTGAAGAGGTATAATCGGTTGTTACGAGCTGATTGAGGTCAATTTGAATCAATTAGGAGCTAAAAATCATCCAGACATCAAAGGAGTACAAATGATGAAAATGCCCCAAGAGACAGTGCAACGGCACCTAGCGAGGCCCTATGTTGTGAAAATTCTCAAGAGATTCAAATGTTGAAGCACCGCGTGCTCCAAAGTTCGATGGAAGAGCACGTGAAGTGTGAAAGGTTGTGGGGTGCGCTTTGAGAAAAGTCCCAAACGTCGTGGTGCCCCACTATTTTCTATTATAGTTCTCTTTCGAGTCTTAGGTTTTTTGAACCCCCATACTCTTTCTTCTTTCCTCTTGGGTGTTCCATTGTAAATAGTCGAGCAGTTGCTAGAATCTCGCCTCTTCATCCTCCATGGGAAGATAGACTTTTGTTTCTTAGGTTAGAGACTTGGAGGAACTCTTTATAAGTTTGGGACATTATGATTTTGAGATGTATATACTAATGTTTACGAGTTTCAATATGAGTTTATTATTATTGGTTGTATGATTTTATTCTTGATTGACAACCAATGATTTGTTTTGCAATTTGAATGCTTAGGAGATTGATTTGTGGTATATGACATATAATCGTAGGTTAATCTCCAAGAGGTAATAGGTTAGTTAGGCTTGCAGTTCATTGTCTATGATGAATCGTATTTTTCCCCATCATCCTAGAGAGAAACCGTAGTGATTGATTGATTAGACAATGGAAGCTTAAGTGCTCATCCTAGCATCACTCTAGAACTTAATGTGGGGTAGATAACATGTCTACTGCGGGTTCGATCAATTGATACTTAGAACCATTGATCCAGGTTCCGATCAATTGGGCTAGGCATAAACAAAGGATTGAAGTCACAAGTGATAATTTTCTATGATTTAAAGGCATTGAATGACTCCATTTGTCTAAGCTAGGATATCTCGATTGTGTTGGCTTTTTGACCCTTAAACTTAAATTAATTAATTTTAATTAATTAATTAATTGATGTTTTGATGATAACAAATCTAAATCTTTTTATTGACAATTTT
>JBBPDJ010000023.1:13957396-13972390 GCA_037974625.1 Cucumis cinereus
ATTTGATTTGTTATATCTTTAAAATATTTTTATTAAAATTTTTCAAAGTTGATCGGTGGCGACCGAAGGTTGGTTGGTGGTGGTCGTCGAAGTTGGTTATTAGAAGTTAGCTGGTTGAGTCACTAGAGGTGGTGGTGGTGATTGGTCGAGGATGATCACCGGAGGTGGTGGTCGGAGATTGACTGACGACAATCATCGAAAGTGGTGATCGAAGATTGGCCGGCGACGATCACCGGAGGTGGTGGTCGGAGATTGCCCGACGACGATCACTGGAGTTGGTGTCAGAAAGTTGATCGACGAACTTTTCAACTCTTGTAACAAATACCCCTAGGGTTGAAGAATAGTAAAACCATGTGAGTTATTTTAATCATAATACTAATTTCTAACTAAAATAATCCTTACCACAAACATGGGGTAGACTATTATAACTCACTCCTCTCTACTCTACTCCATGCTCCAAACACACCCTTAATGGGTATCCCTGACCTACTCAATAAAATCAAAATTCTCACCAAATTTGTACCAAAAACACCCAAATTCGAGCTTCCTATCGACTGGACAACAACTCAAATCTTTCAAAAATCCAAATCTAACATCAAAGTACGATGCATAGGACTTCCAATTCTGACACACGCGTGTGCTGGACGAAGAGTTGAGCTACGCGACTGTGGTGAAGCACTCTGGTTCTGGCAGTGTTCGTTAGGTGTCGTCGATTGCGGATCTCCATCTCTGAACGGTTGGGCGTGAGAGAGAGTGTGTCGGTGAGATGATAGAACTTTATAGAGGGCTGCCGACGGGTTTCCCACGAAGGAGAAGAAAAATCCCTCTTTCTCTCTTTTTTTTTCAATTACTTAGTTTTAAAATAATAATAATAATAATAATATAAAAAATGACCATATCGCCCATGACTTCATTCTTTTCAACACTTATCAAAATATCCAAGTCTTCTGCCAAACTATTTTAGATTTAAAATTTCTCCTCAAAATATTTTAACCTTTAGAGGCCTAAAAATGTATTCCAACTCAGTTTTGGCAATTTCAGAAACATTAGTACAAATAAAAGGAGAATGAAATAAGAGCTTACATTAAGTTATAGGTACGAAACAAAGAGATTTTATTTTTTATTTTTGATGAGACATTCAATGGACGTCACCGCATTGAATTCTGAAAATCAAAGAACATCCAAAATTCTCTCCATTATTTGTAAACCTAAGAACTAAAACTACTCGAAAACTAAAAATACTTGAATTGAAAAACCTAAAAACTAAGAAAGCAAGTAAATTTGATTATCTTTCGAACTCAAGCGTAAGATGTTGGTTTTATGTCCTAAAACTCGTAGATATTAAATATAAATAATTGATCATTATAAATAAAGTGATATTGTTATAATTTCAATAAGACTTATTGATTATTTAGTATTAGTTTTTTTTAACCCTAAATCCAATAAACTAACATTGTGGACAGTCTAATGAGTATTGAATTACATGTAGAGACATACAGGAATCAATGTTCAACATACAATTTATAGGATTTTTAGTATAAGGATAAGATTGGGTACCTTATCCTTGTAAGACTATGGATACAGCTCACTATGTATTTTAAACAAACACACCGATCAAACATGTTTGTGTAGGTGGCATGCGAGTAGAGGTATTATATGCAATGATGATCGAAAATCTGTTGATGGTTATTGTGCCTTCTTTGGTTGCTCCTGGTCGTCCAAGAAACAGCCGAAGGAACCGGACATGATAATTTTTTATCATTCGACTCGAACACAAATCAAACGATCGTTGCTCGCTCCATCACTAAATCAAAATATCGAGCGTTATCCCATTCGCGTGTTAAATCTCATGGCTTCAATCTCTTCTTCATGAACTTCAGGTTCCAATCAAATTTAATCCAACTATTTGGTGTAATAATCTCAATGCCACTGCCTTGGCATACAATTTCGTGTTCCACGATCGCACCAAGCATATTGAAATTTATGCTCATTGCATTCGTGACCAAGTTCTTGACCATACAGAAACCCAACCTTCCTGGGTATATTGGGCCAAATGTTATAACTTATATAATAGAGGAGTGTTTTTCAATCTACGTTAAGATTAGCCCATTCCATTCAACAATCTCATCTACGTTAACATTTCGTCACATTCCCAAGTCCCAATATTCGCCCATTCCATGTTCCAACACTGAGCAACAGTTGCTCTCATTCCAAAGACCCTTATAGCTCATGTTATTAAAGCGCTTTTGTAGGACTATAATATAATAGGTGTTATAATAGAGTATGAAAATATGACTTATCTACGTTGCTAATAAAACATTTGATAACGTTTTTATTAAAGCTATATTATGTTTATATAGCCAAAATAATGTGTTACCTTTAACATATAATATCTCTTTCCAATGCTATAATATAGTATTTATTGTTATAATTGTATGCTATAAAAATGTTATTATTATTCTAATGTTATAATATAGTATGTTATTGTTATAATTTGAAAGGTGCATTTGGAGAACCCAATGAACTTGTAATTGTTTCTTATGCACATAAAAGTATAGAGAATGAGTTTAATTTTATGTACGAATCGACTGAACATGAGTTATGTGCATTCCATTTGTTTAAAAATCTTAAGAAAAACCACATGTCTCTCCTAATGGAGGACACTTTCCACAAATGTGCAAGAGCATATACACCTTTGGAGTATGAGTACTACATGAGACAGCTTGATGATCTATCCCCATCTATTAAGCATGAGTTAGAGGAGGCTCGAAGATGTCAGCGGGCTAGGGCATTCTTCAGGAAGATAGGTACTCGTTAATAACTACAAATATATCTGAAAGTATGAATAACACATTGAAAGAAGTACAAGAATTACCTATCATGAGCCTCCTTGAAACTATTTGTAGTTTGGTCCAAATAACCAACTTTAATTTAGAAACAAAATCCAATTCATAAAATGTAGCAAAATGATCATTAAAAAAAAAAAAAAAAAGCCAACTCATAAACGAATACAATTTAAAGATAAGCATCTTACCATAAACAACATGAGCAATAACATTTTACGAATGTGATGATCGTAGTTCATAATCCTACAAAGCTCCTTCCCTGTAAACTTCACCTCGTGATCCACAAACGAAAAAAAAACTTAAAAATTTACATTGATGCATACCCAAAATTATAAAACTAGCTTCAAACGAAAAAGGTAAAACCAAATGACAATCAAATCAAACAACCAGTCAAATATTAATTAGCATAATAACACCATACATAAATCTCATTTGCTTCGTAGCTGCTGTTGCTGAGCAATGCTAAACAATCAAATCAAACCAGGCAAATATCCATGAGCTTCACTACAAAAGTAAGAGAAATATCAAGATGACCTCTGTCCATATCATGAATTAGATAAAATTGATGAGCAAAGAGGTCTCATTTGCAAATGATCAAATAAGTCCGGTGAGAGTTAACAACCATTGAAACTTAATATATGAGCATCCCTTTCTCTTAAGGATTCAATTTCATGTAAGTGGGTCCATTCTGATCCAAAAACACTCTCCGAATGAATCAAAACTATCAAAAGAAATCTCCTCCTAATTCTAAGATATTAAAGAGAGAGAGAGAGAGAGTATCAATATGAAACCACTATTTAAGAGGTCAAATGCCAAGAGCCACTATAAAGATCAAAGTAACATTTAAATACTTGAGTGCATGGTTTCAAAAAAATGAAGCAATAGAATAATAAAAGCAAACAAGGAAAGAAAGCTTGACCGAAATATATTTCAACGTTAAATATCTCACCTTCTATCAAACTGGAAGCTTGAAACTTAGAAAATTCCCTGCGTATTGTCACAATAAAATGTCAAAACTAACCGATCATCAATGTAACAACTACATAGTTTGCATCTATCTCATACTACACAAACTTATTGTTATTTATACATTTACCAAGTAACAATGGTGATTCTTACCGCAACAAGATTATCTTACAAATTGGAAGTTTGAAACTTAGAAAATTTCAATTCCTTCACCAAATCTTTAAGTTTTGAACCTACTGCATTAACTCTGCATAGCACAACGATATAAACATATTAATTGCCTTCTCTAAAATACTTGCATACCATTATATACCCAATTTAAGTATTAGAAGGAAAAAGATTGAAGAAAGAGAAAAATAATGGAAAAATATTAGCATGATTTCAATGTATGTCATACTTTAAGGACAAAAGAAAATAATTCAAATTTCATGAAATTTCAATGTCTCAACTGTTCAATGTGGCAAAACATCAAACACATAGTGTAACCCAAAAATGTCAATTCAAAAAGAAGTTTTAAAAGTGAATCTCAGAAAAAGAAAATAAAAAACATCCCAAGGAAACTTAAGAAGAAACCTCCTCAAATAGCATTATTCAATTAGATTGTTGAACAGAGAGTTCCCACATATTTCACTTCTAAGGAAAGGTTTGAAGCAAACCATCTTTTGGCCAAAAAGCACTTTAAAAGAGCTTGAAGTTGTCGAGTTGGATGAAGTGAAGGCGAGGTCATGAGATGAAATGAGTCAAACAATGGGAATGAGTTTGGGAGTTGTTGCTTCAGGTGAAATCGACATTGAGATCTACAAGGCTCCATCACAAGCAATACAACCTGTAATTAAGAAAGTTATCAAAAGGCTCAATCACAAGCAATACAACCTGTAATAATTACTTCAAGTTTCACTCAATAAGCAATTTTTTAAATCTTAGTGTTTCTCAAAGCTAATAGTAGAAGGTTAAGGAAATGATACAGCGACTGCGTCCGGAATGTTCCCCCTTCAACTGCCATCCCAAATTTCTTGGCACAACACACACGTCTCAAATTTATCATCAATAAACCATTCCTCTCAAGAATAATATATGTTTCTTCCATTCACACTTTATACATAATGTGTTTATGTCGTCAAGCCCTACCTCATCATCCTTTAATGACATTCTATAATAATAATTTAGCTATTTATTTCTCTTGACCCATAAAAATCTAATTGACACACTTCCACACACTCTTTCCCTTTTAAAACCAAAACGTTCTTCAAATATTTGACTGTTGCAGATTGAAAACAAATTATTGCCTGGAACAAACCATTTTCAAGTACTTATATATTCATACATTCAGTAAGACATTCTATAATAATAAGTTTAGAATGTTAATAGTAGAAGGTTAACATTCTGAACAAACCAGTTATCGTTTTACCATATGGATCTGAAACAACTTCAATTTTTGCACGACAGAGAGCCAAAATTTTCCCGTCTTTTTTCTTTGTTGTTTCAGGGGATCTTTCTTATAAAAGCTCCAGTAAACTCAACACTATCAAATCAAATCTATCATTCAACTGAGATTAATCAATACAAATCCAAGGACCAAACCAACACAATGACTCAGAAGAAACTCAACACAATAATTTTTTCTTTCTGTGAAACTTAAATCAAAGAACTTGCCGCCCAGAACCACTGTACTCAAAGGACCTTTCCCGCTAAGAACCACTATGCTTGAAGAAGAACCTCCACCACCCAAAACACTCAGTTGGTACCAGATCTGCCGTCTAGACCCACTCTGCTCAGCCTCTCGTCGCTCCCTCCATTAAGCCTCTACTAAATCTACATTTGTCTCCTATCGCTAAGAGTCTGCCGCCACCAGATTAGATCCGCCATTGGTCCCTACCCTCCATCCACCACTGGTATCAGATCCACCATCGTGGATCTTCATAGCTCATTGTACCCAAATTTGATGCAAAAGGAGTGGGATCTCATCTTCACACATGTAGTGGTCCTCCACAACAAGAATTTTATGTCTGTAAGAAAAAAGAAATGAATGGAGAGGAGAGGGGGAAAGAGAAACAAAAAATTGAAGAGTAAGAGAGACAGCGAAAGTTGAATAAAAAATGAGAAATAGGGGATACACTTGTTAGATCCCGCTTTCCCCCACTTCTTTTTGCCGAGCTCATTTTTTTAAAAAAATATTAGCATGTTTTTCTTTTCAATTCCATAGACCATTTTGGGAAAGGGTATATCCAAAGGCTATAGAAAGACCTTTTTCTTGTAGTGAATGTGAGACTGAACTCTCTGATGATAACAATCAAGGACAGAAGAACCTTTGCTTCAACACTTCAACACCTAAAAAAAACCCATATCAAATTTGAAAGACTTACCAATCGCAAAACGGCATGATAATAATCATGGACGGCTTCTGTTGAGGCTAAAGTCTCTGATGCAACCCTCACTTTGCAAGTATTTCGTCTTCCACGTGTAGCCAATCATTCAGAACAATTGGCTAGTCCTCCTATGGTGTTCTCGTCTAGATTTCTTCAGATAATGAGTCATGGCTGTCTCAAACATCCTGCAATCACATTAACCAGCAATAAAGAGTTGACACAAGCAAATCCAGGCCCAGGGAATAAGGAAAAGCAACAGTTTCATACAACGATAGAACAGACATATATATACATATAGATAGATGGATAGATAAATATAATTCTTGCATTTTGTGTCAAAATAAACCAGCAGACAGGTGAATTTAAGTCAAACAAACTAGCTATATAGAAGAGTACAAATGGCAAATGATATTCAGAAATCAAAGTCATAGAAGACTGAATAACAGTGTATATAACTGTGTATTCATTTGAGAGAGAGAGATAAACAAGCAGAAGGGTGGTGATTCAAGTCAAACAGACTAGTTATACAAAAGAGTTTTTCTCTTTCTTTTCTTTCTTTCTTTATTTATTTATTTTTAGTAAAAATAGGGAGGGGGATTTAAACCACAGACTTTTTGGTCCTCAGCATACACTGGTGTCAGTTGAGCTAAAGCTCTTGTTGGCTTTTTTTTCCAATGAAAACAAAACTTTTCATTAATGAAATAAAAAGAAATTAATGCTCAAAGTACAAAGAGAAAAAGTAACTAGTTATATCGAAGAGAGCAAATGAAATGATATTATAAACCACAGAAGACTGAATAACAATGTAAGTAACTGTACATTCATTTGAGAGAGGGAGAAAGATGGCTAACTTATAATCTTGATGCTTGCATTGCCCACGAACAAAATAAATTGATTTTCAGAGTTGATGTAATTATATAATCTACAATATTCAAACCCAGATGATCAACTAAAGAGTCGAGCCAAACGTAATTTGAATTTGAGCTTCCTAGCTTCACTTGTAAATCCTGAAGAACAAAGACCATCAATAACTGCACGTTGTGTAGCCTTAAGAACCTTCATGCCAACTCTTGAACATGAAATCAATAACTTTGACGCACAACGGAACCTCCCTGCCTTGCAAAGATTGTGCACCAAGGAGGTATAGGTAAAAGAATCCCTTGTTGTTGTCGATTCAAACAATCTAATTGCATGGTCAATCTGTCCAGCCTTGCACAACCTGTCAATTAGACAATTTAAGGCTACCAAGTTCGAGGCAAAACCTGTTGTATACACACAATTCAAATGTTGCTTGGCCCCCTCAATATTACCAACCCTGCACAGCCCATTGGTTATTATAGAATGTGTGTAGTCGTCACATTCTAGACCCCGTGACTCTATCTCATCAAACAACTTATATGCAGCCTCTAAATTACCTTCTTTACAGTACAAATTAATAAATGTGTTATAAAAAGCTAAATCAATTCCCACATCATTCTTTATCATCTGTTCAATACAAAAATTTGCCTCTTCAAACCTTCCTAACTTAAGAAAGGCACCAATAACTGTGCAGTAAGCAAAGCCATCGAAAGCATATCCTTTGTTTTTCATCTCAGAAAAAATCTCAAATCCATGTTTATATTGCCTAGATCTAAAGCAGCTTTTCATCAAGGTTGTGTATGTTACAGCATTAGCCTTATAACCCGAATCCATGGCCTCATTGAGCATCCTCCTAGCAGCCTTCAACCTACCCACCTTGCAAAGACCATTAATAAGAATATTATATGTAACTAATTGAGGAATGAAACCATGGCGTTGAAAATTTCTGAATAACATAATAGCATTACTTGTATATCCATGTTTACAAAGGCCATTAATCATTGTATTAAATGTAACCGGATGAGGAGAAAGGTCTTTGAATATAATGTCCTTGAAAACTCTATAGGCTTCGTCTGGCTTTCCTAATATGAAGAAACAGTGCATCAAAGTGTTGTAACTCCATATATCAGGAGTGATACCCGCTTGAAGCATTTCTTCAAACAGATCAAGGGACTGTTCTAATGAGAAATTCCTAGTTGCACCAGCTATCAAAGAATTATAAGTAATAACATCTGGGCTTATACCAGCTTCCCTCATTCTATAAAGAACAGAAATAGCAGCATCCGTGCCACTAAATCGACAATAGCCATCAATCAATGTATTGTAAGTCACTACATTCGGGAGAACTCCTATCCGTATGCCGTCTATTATAACAGCTTCAGCTTTCTGCATTTTCTGAGATTTACAAAATGAGGCTACACAAATATTCAAAAATTTTGTAGAATATTTACAGACCATTCTTTTGAGGTATATGATCAATTTAAGAGCAAAAACCTGCCAAAATCCAGCAAATGCAGGTAAAAACATGAGAACACAAACAAAGAAAAATCATTTAAAGAAGAAATGAAAAAAAAAAAATCAAGAATTTATGAGAATCGTGATTTGAATTTTTAGAATTAGACCAATTCCATGAGTTGGAAAATTAATCTTCCCATTCGCATAGAAAGAAAATAAGCAAAACAATCGATAAGTTCCGATAAAATAAAATCAAAATACAATGCATCCAAACTATTATGGTAATGAAAATCAAATAAAAACATGATGAGCATGTCAGTAGAAGGAGAAGAGGAAAAATGAGGTGGAGGTAGGTGGAAACTAGAACCTTTGCAGCTCAGCTACAGAGATTGCGGAGATTAACATCCTCCTCCCTGATGGAGTCCAACATCTTCTTCTCCAGACTGCAGAGCACAGTATGAATAGAGACAAAGAAGAAATCACGATGATTAAACAAGTTCTAGCAATCAAGATCGAGAAAGAAAGAAGAAACAACACGAATCAATCTAAAAAAACATAGTGGGTTTGTAGCTGCCGGTGGAGCTCAATCCAATCCAAGGGATGCCCGAATAAAACCCTAACATGGGTTCAACTTTGTGAGAAAAATTCATAAAATAACGGAAAAATGCATATGAACTTCCGTCTTCCAAAACTAACACGTTTTTTAAAAAGGGTTCAACAACCTTTTTCGATCTGAACATTGGAATTTCTCAACTCATCATTTGTTTCTGGCAATCCGGTGCATCTTCTAGGGATTGGACCGGATTCATTTTCGAATATTTCTAAATTTTATACCAAATTTTATATATTTTTTAAAAAAATTTGGAGCCAAATTTATATCAAAATATTAGTAATTCTTTTAATTCTTTTAATTTATCTTTTTAGATAAAACCTAAGAATTGGATATAATATTTTGGCAAAATAATTGAATTTAAAAATATATATATATATATAAGATTTGGTATAAGATTGAGGAAGATTTGAAAAATTAATGGAATCTCAATGTAATATCAAGCGATATACTAAGAAGGCTAAAAAAATCTTAAGAATTTTTAAAATTTTAAATGGAGTTTCCAAATGAAACTTAAGAATGGGATGTAATATTTGGCAAATTTGAAAAGATTGAAAAAGATTGTTAGAATCTCGGGTAATAGATTCACTTGGAAGACCAAAACAATGGAAAAGTTGAAAAAATTCTAATTTTTAACAAAATCTTTGTGGTCGATCTCACCCAATATGTATCGAGATCAATTATTGAACGATTTTTAAAAAATGGTGCTAGTGTTATAGGACGAAACCTCAACCACATTATTTTTAATAATTTCTCTAAAATAACAAAAAAAAATAAACAAAAACTTTTCTATGACTGACACATTTTTAAAAACTTATCAATCGCTATCTCTTAGAGTTTCAGATTAAACTCCACTTTGTCCATCGCTTCCATCATTGATCAATTTCAAGACGGGGCCTTTAGAACTAAACGGAGAGAATGTAAGTGTTGGTTTTTTTTTTACGAAGCTTGTATCTTTCAACATCATTTTCTAAATGAAATGGTTGTCGCTTACATAAACTTAACTGATACTGTAAATAATACTAAACCATAGTTTAAGTTTATCTAAGTGATCGTCTATGTAGATATACACGATTGTTTATGTAAATTATAAACGATCGATCATGAACAATTGAACTGTCGTGTAGAAAATCATGAACGATCGTTTAACAATATATATACGATCGTTTACTTAAAATTTATTAAATTGTTTAGTGTAGGTTGTGCGATCGTTTAGAAATTACAATGTCTATGTTTCGCATATTTACGAATTGATGGGAAATGGGACCAGTCCGGAAGAAATTATGTTGGGGGTAAGATGAAAGAAGCGAAGGTCATGAATGGTATAACTTTTGGACTTTTATGTCATAAAACTCATAGATAGTAAATATAATCCATTGACCATTTATTAATAAAATGTTATTATTCTAATTTCAATAAAGGGTTATTGATTATTTTATTAGTTTTGTCTTATTAACCTAAATTCAATAAACTAACATCTTAAGCTGCTTAGAAATCAATGTTTGACATACAACTTAAAAGAGTCTAGTATAGAGATAAGGTTGGATACCTTATCCTGGTAACACTATGGATCTGACCCACTTGTATTTGATACAAACACAATGATCCAACGCGTTCGTGTAGATGACACGTGAGTGGGGGTATCATATGTAATGAGTTTACATAAGACTAGACCACGAAATAGTAACCACTAGATGTAACTTCGTTGACTTATTAGGTTTCTATTTCAATAGGATGACCTATGCAACTTATTCTTAACCCTCAATGTATTATGAACTTCTGTTCATGAGGGATTGTCCTTTGATTTGTACGGGTGAGAGTGGCCAGATTGTCGACTCAATAAGCCTACCATTTTGGAGACAAAATTAAGTAGGGAGTTGAGAATATAATCACATAAGATAGAATTCACTCCTTCAGACTTTAGAGTAAATAGATGAGTGTTCCTTTAAATGGTGTCTTCATAACTTGAACAAAGGGTCTTACCCTCTCTATGGCACAAGAGGAGTTTATGTTTATTGGTTGAACCATAAACAGGTTGTTCATTAGAAGAGCACTAGTATTTAAGAACTAAGAAGTAACCTAGAGGTAAAATGATAATTTGACCGAGTTGGTGTTACAAACACTTGTGAATGACTAACTTGCTATTTATGGTATATATCCGTAGACACAGATATATATCTACAGTGAGAAGAGTTTAGTTGTGAGTCTTTAGTGAAGTGTACACACAGTAAACGAATATTGATTAATGTTGTTAATAAGTTTAGCCATTTAATCTCATATTGTTGTAGCTTCTGATCTGTAGATCCATTAAGCCTCCTTCTTAGCTCGTAAAGGGTAATGAGGTTAATATATCTTCGATATAATTTAAAATGTTCAAATTGACTTAGGGAATTAATATAATGTATGGTAATACATTATAATATAAAGTTTCTATTTTAATTAAACTTTATAATATAAATTTTATTTTAGACATGATTCAAAATTAATTTATGAGAGAATTAAATATTTGAATGAGTTCAAATATTAATTTAATGTAAATTAGATTCATATTAAAAATATAGATTAAAATTTAATGCCTATATGAAACACATTAAAACTATAGGTTATGAGAGAATGTTATATACGAATATGATTTTAATCTGGATTAAATTAAATATAAGATATTTAATTTAGTAATTAATTAATTGGATAATTAATTAAGAGTTTAGTTTAATTCTATTTAATTAAATTTGATTAAATTAAATTAATTAAACTATATGTTATGTGAGAGATATTCATTTAAATATATTTAAATAAAATATTAATTAAATATGATTTAATGAATTATTTAATTTATTTATTAATTAACTATTTTAATTTTATTTTAATTTAATTTAAATTAAATCAAATTAAATCAATAACTCCTATATGTGGGAGTTATTCTTGGTGATAGTGGGATAGTCTCACATATCTCTCTAACTTTCTCTTTTTTAGGAAAAGCAATAACGTTTTCTAAACAATGACGAACAAGAAATTCTCTCTAACTTTTGCTCTCTCTGCAATTTTTTCTCTAGAAATTTCCAATCCAATTTCGGATGTCACAAGTCAAAAACATCCATTACTCAGAGGATAGGAAATGTTCCAAGTGATAGTGGCTTCAATTTTGGCGTATTATGGATACAGAGACGACAATGAGTGTAAGCTTTCTTTTTCTATGTAATTCTAATTTATTTATAAATAGTAAGCTTAGCCATTAATAAGTTTTACAATAAATTTGTTTATATTTAATTGTTAATGTATTGATATTTTTTATTTCCCAATTTAATTGAGTTTAAGAATCTGTAAAAGTTTTCCGCTACGTAAGGGCTCTTATCCATTTAATAACTTATTCTAAACTTCTGAGTATTCTACACCAACGACTAAATATCAATCTTGGATATTTGATATGCATATCAAGTGGTGTTATGATCTGAAAGTCCAAGCTCTCCCAATTAATATAATTGGTAATGAAGACCTTAACTTTTTTCTAGAAGGCAGTGACCCATCCACAATGTCGTTGTACGTATCAGTGGCACCGAAAGAAAATGATAGAATAGATGCAAGTGATATGTACCAGCAGTGCAATCAGACGATTCCACGGGTTCCATCACCTTATACCCCAACGATGTCTCCATTATACGATAACATTGCACCCTGTAATTTGGATGAAGACGGGAACAAATCTTGGGATGGTCACGATGAACAAGAAAGTTGTGCTCCACGGTTTTATAGAAATGGATATGGTCGTCCTCGTCCACAAACACTTTCATCAGATAAGATGCATATCCTAGATGCCATATGTCCACACCCTACTAGTTGCGATGCCTTTTGTACAAATTCCTCTCACTATTCCAACTTAACCATTTATAGATATTCAACAACCATCGAATGGGCCATCGCATGATGACGTGATGACAATACCCCACGAATGTCTCAACGATGAAGATATAAGGGTCGATCAATTTTTTTAAAGCATGATTAATCAGTTAAATTGTCAATACTTATATTACAAAAATAATTTTGTTTATCGTGTTAAGAAGTCAACGAAAAGCTTACTTACCATGTCATGTTTGATCAACGAATGCACATGGCGAGTTCGTACCACAAGATTGGAAGGAATTGATTTATTCAAGGTAAAAAATACCCAAGTGACTGTATATTCTCTCTTCAAATTAGATTGGATACTCATCGACAAGCAAAAAGTTGGGTTATAGGATATTTAGTAAAGTCCAGATGCGAACAAGTGGGTCAGACGTACCATGAAGCTGTTAGACGAGACTATGGTGATAATATAAGTTGCGTACGAGCTTATCACGCAAGGAAATATGCATTGCTGTTTGCATGAGGATCACCAAAAAGGTCTTATGCTCTTGTTAAAGCCTATGGGGAGGCATTGAAGATTGCAAATACGGGTACATTCTTTGATGTTGAGATAGAAAACGATCAATATTTTAAGTATGTATTCATGACATTGGGCCTGTGCATTCAGAGATTCTTGAATTGCATTCACCTTATTATCGTTGTTGATGGTACGCACTTACACTAGAAATTCAAAGGTATGTTGTCAATAGCAACTTGTATTGATGGGAACAACAAAATTTATCCTATTGGACATCGTAGATGATGAGAATGATGCATCTTGGTCGTTGTTCATGACCAATTTGATGGCTCTAAATAGAAAACATTTCAAACCTTGTTATTATATTTGATCGTCATGTATCTATTGCGAAATCAATATCACTTGCATTTCTTGAAGCATTCATGCATTATGTATATAGCACATCCGAAATAATATGATCGATAAGTTCAAAATCGAGGATATAATTTCACATTTCTACCTTGCCGCTAAGGGTTATAGAATGTCTGAGATGAATGTGGGTTTGTCGCTTATGTCGAACCGATTACGTCGAACCGATTTATTCTGTTGGTCGTTGACAAGAATGGAGATGATGTTCAAAATTTGAAGACATCCAAATTCTATCACCAAAGAAGGTACAAAGTGTTGGTCGACGTTAGACCGTTCGAATACCGTCGACATGGGAGGATTCACAACAATCCACAAATGTACTGTAGTATGTGAGGACATAAAAATAAGACTTGCAGACAGACTCTGATAACACTAGAAGTAGGTTCGTCTAGGGTAAACAACATGTAATATAAATGTAAAAGATCGTGTAAATGCAATACACGATTGTTTAATTTGATGGGATAAAAACCCATCGCAGCGGAAGAAATACAGACCATTCACAATTTTAATTTTGAAAATTTAAAATACTAATACATTGGAAAAGAAATTACAGAACAATCTAGGCTAAGCATGCTTTTTTATTAATAAAATTACAGAGAAAAAAAAAACTCACTTTGGTTGCAGTCTCTAAATTCTACAAAATCTCCAAATTGTAGCCACATCAGTTGGAGCCTCTACTATCCTCTGAGTAATTGAGGTTTGGCTTGTGGGAACCAATTTGAAATTTTTCTTTTTGGGATTTTTGGAGAAAAAAAAAGAGGTTTTTTTTTTCTTGCAGACCTTCTGCAATTCGTAGGTACCAGAAACACAATCTCTCTCGCAGAACCGTTCTACTCTTCCCCTTTTTCAGGATGAAGAAGGGAAGGTTAGAGAAAAATTGAGAAAACGTGGGAGCATGCCACGTTTCCCAAAATAATAACCCCCAATGGGAGTTATTTAATTTAATTATAATTATAATTAAATTACTTAAGTCATATTTAATTAATATTTCATTTAAATCATATTTAAATGAATATCTCTCATATAACCTATAGTTTTAATTTAATTAATATAATTAAATCTAATTAAACCAAACTATTAATTAATTCTCTAATTAATTAATTTCTAAATTAAATATCTTATATTTAA
>JBBPDJ010000023.1:13972490-13996902 GCA_037974625.1 Cucumis cinereus
ACATAAATTGAATGGATCTAATTATTATGATTGGCGTCGGACAATCCTCTTTTATTTGCGCAGTACTGATATGGATGGCCATATGACTGAAGATCTCCCCACTGATGCGAAGCAAAAGAAGGACTGGCTTCGCGATAACGTCCGTCTTTATCTTCAGATAAAAAATTCCATTGATAGTGAGGTCATTGGATTAGTTGATCATTGTGAGTTTGTTAAGGAACTTTTGGTATTTTTTGAGTTCCTATGTTCGGGTAAAGAACAAGTCCGTAGAATGTTTGATGTTTGTATGCAGTTCTTCCGTGTCGAACAAAAAGCTAAATCTGTTACTAGCTACTTTATGCGCCTTAAGAGGATAGCTGTCGAGCTTGCTTTGTTATTACCCTTCAGTGCAGACAAGCTCAACACAAAAAGATGGTTGTTATGATCTTTTTGCATGGTCTCTCCTCTGAATTTGGAATGGCCAAGGCACAGATTCTGTCTCACTCTAAAATCCCGTCGTTAGACGATGTTTTCACTCGTGTCTTTTGTATTGAAAGCTCTCAATCTCCTGTGCCTACTTCTATTCCTTAATCTAGTAGCGCTCTTGTTAGCAAGAACCAGACCTTTCAGAGGAATAGTTCTGATCAACGAAAGTGCTACAACATACATCTTTTTCAAAAATACAAAATAAGATGACAATAGACTAGTCTTATAACAATCCCTAGAAGAAGCATCATCATCAAGGAAATAGAGTCCCCAACTATGTCGGGTAGTGCCAATCATCTTCCCCGAGCTCAGGTTCTAAAAAGAAACAATATCAGATGAGAAGACAACTTGACAATGTAAACTTCTAGTTATCTTACTAATAGATAGTAAATTGTAAAATATCTTAGGCACATGTAACACATCTGTAAAAGAAGACCATCAAAAAGGGAAATATGACATTTGCCTCCAATGGGAGCAAATGACCCATTTGCAATCCTAATTCTTTCATTGTCAGCACATGAGAGATATGATATAAAATGTTGAAGGATCCAGTTAAATGATTTGTAGCACCTGAATCTAGTATCCAGGGTTTCTTTCCATCGATGCTGATAAGACTAAAGGATTAAGATGTACCTGATTGTGCAATGGCTCCAAAAGGAGTACCAGGCTCACCTCGATTCCTTGCAAGGGTTGGTAGCAATGAAGTTCCGATGGATTCACTCATAAAAGTCCTACCAGAATTATGCTTGTCATTTGGCGAACGTTTCTTACCATTTGGTGGTCGACCGTGTAACTTCCAACAACTGTCTTTTGTATGCCAAGGTTTCTTACAATCACACACTGGGATAGGCTTTCCATTTTTCTCCACTTTTTCTTCACTTGCTGAACTAAAGGACATCGCTCTAAAGAATGCAAAATTAGTACCAGAAACAGTCACGATGTTCATTGCACTTGTGTGATCTTCCTCTAACTGAACCTTGGAACATACCTCCATCAATGACGGAATGGGCCTCTGACCCAGTATACGACCATGAACTAAGTCAAACTTGGAATTCAAGCCCGCAAGGAAATCATATACACGATCAACTTCCTCAATTTTAGAGTACTAAACACCACCAAAAGGGCAGTTCCAAACAAGCTCTCGACACAGGTCCATCTCTTGCTAAATCAATGAAGTGACGTTCGTTGTCCCTAGCTTGCACTCATGAACCTGCTTGCATAGAGTATAACGTCGAGACGCATTCTGCCTCTTTAAGTATAACTTCTGAACTGTATCCCATATGTCCCGTAGTAGCAACATACAACAAAGGTTTTTCAATTTGAGATTTCATACTGTTAATCAACGCAGATCGAAGAAGAGAGTCCTCTCCTTTCCAGATTCACTCTTGAGGGTCTCCTGGTCTAGGTCTCGGTACCACTCCTGTTAGGTACCCAAATTTGTGACACTCCTCAAAGGTCATCTTAATGGATTGAGACCATGAGAAATAATTTTGGTCATTCAATTTCTTACCTCCAGTTACTCCTATGCAATTTTCTATGGAGCTAGATAAATAATTTGTAGCAGCTAAAGTAGGGAAAGAGGTTACTGGATTCTCCAAATACATCGGTAAAATTGAAGGAGTGCAGAATTTATGGAGTTTGTGGACGCACCTAGAGCTACCCCGAGAGCAGCGATTTGTTGTTGAAAACTTGTTTGAAGATTAGCCAACTGTTGTCGTACCATTACCGAAGATAAACCAACTGAACCTTGATGTTCATAACTAGGCGACGCATGATGAGGAAAACCCGGTTGCTGCGAGAAGCTTGTTATCGTTGTAGGTAATTTACCTTTGTGGTAGGCGGACGACTCACTAATCTCGTTTATAAGGTGTATGTTCTGGCTAAAATTTCCATCAAAGGGTTGTGGAGGCACTACCGTTGGAAGGATATGCAAGGACTGAAGATAACAATCAACAATAGCGTGGACAACAGCGACAATATCAGTAGCAAAAAAAACAGAGGCTCCGACGACTGTTCCGGCGACGGCTCCAGTGGCGGCATCTATGGCTGAGGCAGGTTGGTGCAAAACTAAGGTTATCTTGCACCGTTTGGTTTTTGCCAATGGCGGCTAGGGTTTCGTCGCCATGCTCTAATACCATATTGAAAAGAAGAAAACAAGGTATACGTAAAAAACCATAGTACAGAAAAGAAAAAAAAAAAAAAAAAAAAAAAAAAAAAAAAAAAACCACGATAAAAGTCACTCTTGTTATTTTCTAGTGATCAAAATAGTACAAGAGGATCAAAATAGTACAAGAGGGAAGAATATATATAGGTTAAAATAAGCCCTAACAAAAAAGGAAATAAAACTATGGTACAGTAAATTACCCAAATATCCTTGGGGCTATAAACACTCCACTAGCCCCTAATTTCCAACAAAATTATTGGAAAATTATAAAAAAACAATTTATCAAATTATATCTCAAGAATAAAAGTAAAAAAGAAAAATGAAAACTATTTACAAAATATAACAAAACCTATCAAACTCTATATAACTCATTTAAGTTTTTTTTGCTATGTGTAAATAGTTTCAATTTTTTTTTATTATTCATAGCAACTACTCTAGAAGTAATCATAAAGTTTGAATTTTAATTTTTATTTGCCCACTAAATTGTTTCCAACATTTTAATCTTTAAGTTTAAAAAACAATTTTAAGTCTTCTAGTTAAATTGATCAACAAAAAAAACCAAAAATGTTATTAAACTCAGACATAAATAATGGTATATGCATATATTTTACATTTTCTACAATGTTACCAATATATTTGACTTATAATTGAGATTGCAATAGATATGTGATCAATTTTTATCTGAAAAAAAATAAAAATAAAAAATAAAAAAAAAATTCTAAAACGAATGAAACATTAATTTTAAACAAAGAAGAGATGAGAGATAATTAAAAAAGATAATCTAATAATAATAATAATACTAAAAAACTCAAAAGAAAAAAATAGAAGAATGAGAAAATGTATTTTTAAAAATATTATTGTGATTAAACTAAGAGCATATTGGGAATTCCTTAGGAAAGAAAAGTCTTTCAAAAATTCATTTTTATTTAAACAATTTTGATAACAACTTCTTAAAATAAAAACACAAATGTAATATTTACTGAAGATTCAGTTGGGTTTCATGTGTCAAGTCAGGTCCACAAGTTCAGATGTAATAACAAAAAAAAATTATAGGAAGGACTTAATTGAGATTTTTTTATACAATAAAGATAGATGGATAATTTTAAAATATTAAGGACCAAATTCAGCAAAAACTAAACTACTGTTCACACACACAAACCTTAAGATGATTAAGAATCGTGGACCACCCCTTAACATTTTAAATGGTATGGCTAAAAGAAGAGAGCCAATACTTATGGAACCACGTTCTTTGCTTTAAAAACTTCAACACCTAAAAAGAATCCAGATCGAATTAAAAAGACTTACCAATCCGAAAACAGCACGATAATAATCAAGGACAGACTCTGTTGAGGCTGAACACTCTGATGCAACCCTCACTTTGCAAGTATTTCATCTTCCACGTGTAGCCAATCATTAAGAATAATTGTCTCCCTCCCATGGTTTTTTCTTCTAGATTTCTTCAGATGATGAGTACTGATGCCTGTCTCAAACATCCTGCCATCACATGAACAAGAAATAAAGAGTTGACACAAGCAAATCCAGGTCCAGGGAATAAGAAAAAGCAACAATTTCACAAAGGGATGAATGAAAATATATAGACATATGGATAGATAACATATATGTTGCATTTTGTGTCGAAATAAACCAGCACAAAGGTGATTTAAGTCAAACAAATTAGCTATATAGAAGAGTACAACTGAGAAATGATATTTAAAAATCAAGCCATAGAAGACTGAATAACAGCGTATATAACTGTATATTCATTAGAGAGAGGGAAAAAGAGGGAGAAATAAACCAGCAGAAGGGTGACTCAAGTCAAACAAACTGAAAAATGAAGTTACTCCGTACAATTATTCTTTGTGAAACTGTTTTGCTTTCACATTGTAACAAAAGGAGGATACAAATTTCTTTATTCTTGATTCAAGTCAAACAAACTAGTTATATAGAAGATGCTTTTTAAAATAAAAATACAGAAACAAGACTTTTCATTTATGAAATGGAAGGAGGATAATGCCCAAAGTACAAAGAGAAAAAGTAACTAGTTATGTAGAAGATTGAAAATGAAATGATATTATAAACCACAGAAGACTGAATAACAATGAAAATAACTGTATATTCATTTGAGAGAGGGAGAAAGAGGGAGAAATAAACCAGCAGAAGGGTGATTCAAGTCAAACAAAGTAGTTATATAGATGATGTTTTTTAAAAGGAAAAAATAGAAACAATACTTTTTATTGATGAAATGAAAGGAGGCTAATGCCCAAAGTACAAAGAGAAAAAGTAACTAGTTATATAGAAGACTGCAAGTGAAATGATATTATAAGCCATAGAAGACTGAATAACAATGTAAGTAACTGTATATTCATTTGAGAGAGGGAGAAAGAGGGCTACCTTATAGTACTTGATGTTTGCATTGCCCACGAACAAAATAAATTGATTTTCAAAGTAAAATGAATTGATTTTCAAAGTTGAAGTCATTTTATGATGTGACATTCAAACCCAGATGATCAACGAAAGAGTCGAGCCAGACATAATTTGAATTTGAGCTTCCTCGCTTCACTTGTAAATCCCGAAGAACAAAGACCATAAATAACTGCACGTTGTGTGGACTTAAGAACCTTCATGCCACCTTCTACACATGAAATCAATAACTTTGACGCGCAACGGAACCTCCTTGCCTTGCAAAGATTGTGCACCAAGGAGGTATAGGTAAAAGAATCCTTAGTTTCCATTGATTCAAACAATTTAATTGCATGGTCAATCTGTCCAGCCTTGCACAACCTGTCAATTAGACAATTTAAGGCTACCAAGTTCGACGTAGAACTTGTTGTATACACCCAATTCAAATGTTGCTTGGCTCCCTCAATATTACCAACCCTGCACAGCCCATCAGTTATTATAGAATGTGTGTAGTCATCGCATTCTAGTCCCCACAACTTTATGTCATCCAACAACTTGTATGCAGCCTCTAACTTACCTTCTTTACAGTACAAATTAATTACTGTGTTATAAAAAACTAAATCTTTTCCCACATCATTCTTTACCATCTGTTCCATACAAACATTTGCCTCTTCAAACCTACCTAACTTAATAAAAGCACCAATAACCGTGCAGGAAGCAAAGCCATCGAAAGCATATCCTTTGTTTTTCATCTCAGAAAAAATCTCAAATCCATGTTTATATTGCCTAGATCTAAAGCAGCTTTTCATCAATGTTGTGTATGTTACAGCATCAGGCTCAAGACCCGAATCCATGGCCTCATTGAACATTCTCCTAGCAGCATTCAACCTACCCACCTGGCAAAGACCATTAATAAGAATATTATATGTAACTAATTGAGGAATGAATCCATAGCGTTGTAAATTTCTGAATAACATAATGGCATTACTTGTATATCCATGTTTACAAAGGCCATTAATCATTGTATTAAATGTAACCGGATGAGGAGAAAGGCCTTTGAGTATAACGTCCGTGAAAACTCTATGGGCTTCGTCTGGCTTTCCTAATCGGAAGAAACAGTGCATCAAAGTGTTGTAACTCCATATATCAGGAGTGATACCCGATTGAAGCATTTGTTCAAACAGATCAAGGGCTTGTTCTAATGAGAAATTCCTAGTTGCACCAGCTATTAAAGAATTATAAGTAATAACATCTGGGCTTATACCAGCTTCCCTCATTCTATAAAGAACAGAAATAGCAGCATCCGTGCCACTAAATCGACAATAGCCATCAATCAATGTATTGTAAGTCACTACATTCGGGAGAACTCCTATCCGTATGCCGTCTATTATAACATCTTCAGCTTTCTGCATTTGCTGAGATTTACAAAATGAGGCTACACAAATATTCAAAACTTTTGTAGAACATTTAGAGACCATTCTTTTAGATATATATATATATATATATATATATATATGGTCACTTTAAGTTCCAAAACCTGCCAAAATCCAGTAGGTGGATGATACCAGTTTATTAGGAGCGGGTCATCATAATCAATCATAAATGAGTTAAGAGATAGGAAGAAAATGAAAAATTAAATAAAAGATGAGGAGAGGAGAGGAGCAGGTGAGTAGACGGAGAAGAGGGTTACCTTTGCAGCTCAGCTACTGAGATATTGAGTAAGGGATTGTGGAGATTAACATTCTCCCTCACAACTTCTTCTCTTCATTAACAGGAACAAAGAAGAAACCACGATTACTGTACAAGTTCTGACAATCTAGATCGACAAAGAAAGAAGAAAATAACACGAATCAATAACAAAATCCATTGATTAGAATTTAGAGTATTCTTGCAGGCTTGTAGCTGCTGGTGGAGCTCATTTCGAAGGAGGCCCCAATGAACCGTGATATGGGTTCAACTTTGAGGTCTACCAAATCGCAGTTCTGGGCCTCTAAAATGATATGAAAACTAAAAATGGGGTATTTGAAAAAAATAACAAAATATAAAAATAGTCGATCATATAAATAGCAAAAGTTAAGATTTTTTTTCACAAATAGCAAAAAAAAAATTAAAATTATAAAAATGGCAAAATACCAAAATAGCCTAAGTAATTCTCTACCTAATTCAAACCACAAATTCATTCAAATCACAAACTAACAATTATTATTTTAGTACTAATAAAAATCTTAATATTTGGTACTAATAAAAAAACAAATATATTTATCAAATCTTGTGAATTTGGTTTAGTAGTATATTAAATTTAAATAGTTTTCACCAAATCAAAAAACACTAAAAAAATACATTGTCCCTTTAGAACATCAAATAACATTACACTAAAATACACGATTCTTAAATTTACCAAAAATTACATTGTATTTAAAATTTACCAAATCAAATACAAAAAAAAAAAAAAAACATTGTATACTACATTGGTATACTATATTTTATTTACCCCATACCCAATCTACCAATTACCAAATTAAATACAAAAAAATTAGGTCAAAGAAAACTAACTATATTAAAAAGTATATATATATTGTATTCAAAGAAATACCTTGTAAATATATGTTATTGACTAAATAAAATTCATTGTATTTGCGGCGCTTGTATTAGAATAATTATCTCATTTCTCCTTAATGTGATGTTATGAATCATTGTACCTAAGAACTTTAATCCAACAACTTTCCAAAATCCTTGTAGCCCTTCGTAACAAAACAGCATCATTCACCCTCAACACATTCTTCGCAATCGAAAATGGAGAAAGAACCACTCCATCCAAAACTAGAACGATCCCTTGATTATTTCCAAAACAAAACATAGTAGAACCAATGCTTGGCTTTCAGTTTCAAGTAAAAAGACTTCATTAATCTGATAGCAATATGTCATATTATAACCTTTCCAGTGCATCACATAGCTTTTAAATTGGTGAAGATATTCCACCACAGACGCTTTTGGAACCAGTTGGAACGATTGACGATATTAAAATACCTCAACTCTCCTCATCTATTCTCAGGTTAGTAGAAGCTTATCATAAATCCTCCTATCACAGGCTCATTCACCCTCTGCACATTTTTTGTTGTTCTTCATTATTTTTCCTTGACTGCTATTACTGATTAATCCTCTGAATCTGATCTATCACTCTCTATTTCTTCTCATAATTCTTGGATGTTCCAACGATCTACACCAAAACCCACAATTCAATTTCTCCCAATTCTTCCATATTCATCACAAAAATCAGTACATAAACCCAAAAGGAAACAAAAAATAAAAGTCGATTTCATCACGAATCAACCAACATTCTGGTGAACGTAGTCGATTGCATGGTCTTTTTGATATTTCGATTTCATCATAATCGATTTCTTCATTCTAGTGAGTATAGTCGACATGTATTTCATACCGGTGAGGCGGAGTTCTACAGCAGGGTGGGTTAACTTCAGCTGCAGCAACAGTCTATGGGCTTGTACGTGGGTTGAATCATTTTTTGCCGCAAGTTCTTTTGCTCCGGCGGTGAAGGGGTTGTTTTCGCGGGTGCGTCAGAACTCGTGCGGTCAGCCAGAGGCGGTGATGATGTGGATGGCTAGGCAGCGTATTCGTCGGGCTTGGTGTGGTGGTGCGGCAGAGACTTGTGTGGAGCAGAGGACGGTCGTCGACAGAGATCTACCGACGAAGATGGGAATGCAATTGACCAAGATTTGGAACACAGAGGTTGTTGTGTGGAGAAGAGGAAGGGGTTGTGGCATGGCGAAGGTGAGGTGACGTGAGGAAGGGGAAAGGGATGTGGCATGGGGAAGGAGAAGAAGAAGTTGAAAAATAATTTATTTTTACGTACAACTAGAAGATAATATACTATTTTAAAATGTATAATATTTATTTTTTTAATTAGTATAAGATTTAATTGTTTTTTATAAATTTGTAAAAAATATAAGGTATTACAAAGAAAAAGTATTTTCAAAAATGAAATATTAGAGATTTAATTAGATAGTTATAATCTATCTATATTCTCTCTACTATTTTAGATTTATTATTTGATTCCAATAAGGTCAAATATAAAATATAAAAAATACTATGCACGTGATTATCAACGGATTTGCTATTTTTCTTATTCCTAAAATATCTTGTCATTTTTCTAATCGCCCCCCCCTAAAATTTTTCATTCTTCCGACGAACTTTAGTTTTGAATTATACCAAAATCAATTCATCCCATGTGATTTGCTTTGTAGGACACTTTGCTATAAATCTTATTATTATTTTTTTTTTTGACATCCTTCCAGATGGAACTCTAAAAGTTGCTATACGTTCAAATTTCTCATCTTATTAAAATGTGTGTGTTCTGCGACATTTCAGCAATGGTTGGAAGAAGTAAAATGAGATTTATGTACTTGGGCTTAGTTGGTTCATGAATCTGACCCTTAGCCCAACTATATAGATTTTGATCTTATTTAATTAGGCTTATTTTTTAGCTCCATCGAACTTTAGTTCAAATAATAATATTTAATTAGAGTTAAAATAATTAATTTGATCCAGCAATTAAGGCAAAAACAGATGGCATTCTCGAGATTAACCAATTTATGTTTTCAATTTCATTTTGGGACACATGTACTTTTAATTAGTCTCAATTTCAATTATTTGTATTTTTGTCATAATTTGGTAAATGATGTGACAATTTGTGATTGGTCCAAAATTTTCTCATTCAACATATCACACACTCTCAGGCCCTCCTCTCTAAGCCTAAGAGAAGGTGTGAAGCCAGTAAGTACCACTTTACTCTTATAACACTTACTGACAACTTGCTAAACTATTAACTCTAAACTAGAATCAACAGAGGCAAAACATGCATAATACTTATATAAACATACTTAACATAACTGATCAACATATAACAAACACATAACTAAAGTTTAGTAAGATGTATACACAGTTGTTCACCCAATCCTTCACATCTCAACATAACCCTAGATGCATGATCCAGATACACGATGACAAAAGAAACCTAAAACTAGATGCCAGACTGACAGTAGTAGATCAAGCTTGGAATCACGATCTCTACCTGAAAAGTGGAAAACATTTGAAATAATGAGTTAAAGCCCAGTGAGTGACTAATTTAAATAAACCATGCTTTGCAAACAATATATAAAGAAATCTTAACAAAGCATCACATATACTTGTAAAACTTTTCTCATTACTCTAATACTCCTTTAGCTTACGTTGTAGTAGGGCACGTCCAATACTCCCAACATCTTCGTCGTAGTGGGGCACGTCTGGCACTCTCGACGACATCATTGTCGTGGAGTAAACTCAACCACCAACAACGAAACTATTTGTGTGCACACATAACTATCCCCGTAGAGCTAAACTATCTCTGGATATCTCGAGTATAAAGCAATGTCAAAACAAACTTCTAAAATTTATAACTTGCTTAAGTAATAAATTTCAAATCCAATCCTATGAAGGGAAGAAAAAGAGAGTTTTTCCCTTTTTATTTTTTCAAAATTAGATCCAACTACTAATAACTTATCATGCAATAAATAAAATATACATAAAATCCCTCCAAAATGTTCAACCATTGTTTATGTTTTTAATAAAAATGGGTTAAAGTATTAAGTTTAGTCCAAAATTTTGAAAATGCAAACTTTTTTTTATTATTATTATTTTTAAAAAAAATCTATGACATATTCAAAGTTTTAATTAATTAATTGATCTATAATATTTAAACTCAAATTGTATTTAATGTAACTCCAAACTTTAATATTGGTAAATTTTGAAAAATATCATATACATAAATACGTAAATACGTAAGTTGAAGATTTATTAAACACAAAATTTATAAATTTATTGGTCAAACACACAAGATTAAAAGTTTAAAATCTAATTAAGATTTTTGTTTAAATTCAATGACCCATTAAAGTCAAAATTAAAATTTCAAATACCAAATTGACAGATACAACAAATCGAAGTCAGAGTAGGTTTGATGTTAAGAAGGTTAGGTACCAAAAAAATCATGAACAACACAAGCAAACGAGTGAGCCATAAAATTACAAGAATGCTTACAATTATAAAAACTTTTAGTTATCTTTTGAATTTAGATATAATGTACAACAAAAAAATTATTTAAATTTGTTAAGTTATTATAGATATAGATTTTTAATTTTAATTAATATGTATCACAAACAAAGATTTCTTTTTACAACAATAAATAATGAAATTTAATTTTCTCTAATGACACTAGACATTTGTATAATGGATCTTGTCATTTTTATTGAAATTTTGGGTAGAAATTTGTCTAAAAATAAATGATTGTCATACAAACTTTTTTTTTATTAATATAAGATTAAAAAATTAAAGAAAGATAACTAAAAAACAGATCTTAATGTCATCTTAAAAATAGAAATATGATACATACAATATTTTATAAAAAAAAAAAAAAAGGTCATAATTTCAACACTTAAAACATCTATGTATTTATTTACAAATTTGCATAACACATCAATTCAGTCAATTAGTGCATTAGCTTCATTTCACAACATTTTGATTAGATGAATTACTATTTGTATAATATTCATGTCAATAACATTTTATTTTACTGATTATGTTTCATGATTATTTTTTAAATCTAAACTAGTTACTTATACAAAACACAAATTTAATAAATCATACTGGACATATCTAAATGACCATTAGAATTTAAACTAATCTTGTTTTCATTAGGTTCAAACCCTAATTGATATGGTAATTAATTACTTTATGATCTTAAATTCATCTTTCATTAACATGTCTTAATTTTTTAGCACATAATGAATGCACAAGAACTAGTTATGACACTTACAGTATACACAACTTCACAATGTCAGTTATTTATGACATTAGAATTATTACTGAATGACCATGAGAGGATAGAGCACAAAGCACATGTCAATAGAAATTGTATTAGACAGTTAGCATGCTTTCGACTCATTCATGAGTCCGAGCTATGTTGTCGTCAAAGTACAAGAATGGATAGAAGATGTTTTGCCATTCTATATCCCACAACTGTCGAAAATTTCTTTTTTGCAATGGATAAAAGATGTTTTGCCATTCTATATCATTTACTTAGGACAACTGGTGGATTAGTCGGAACCAAAGTTATAGATGTGGAGGAGATGGTCGTCATGTTTTTGCATATATTAGCCCATGATGTTAAGAATATAATAGTTTAAAGGAAATTTGTACGGTCCAGTGAGATTGTTTCTAGACATTTCAACACCGCCTTAGTAGTGGTATTACGATTACATGACGAGTTGTTGAAAAAACCTCAACGAATAACAAACTCATGTACAGATTCGAGATGGAAATGATTTGAGGTAAATACCAATCAAACCAACGTTAATTCCACGTGACTTATTTGTTAGGTGAACATATGCGTATGAATATTTTTAATTTTGTTTTACCGCACAACTGTCTTGGTGCTTTAGATGACACATACATTAAGGTAAGTATCAGTGTCACTAATTGCCCAAGGTATAGGACAAAGAATGATGAAATTGCAACAAATGTACTTGGTGTTTGTGCTACTTAAGACAATTTTGTTTTTGTTTTATCGGGGTGGGAAGGATTGGCAGCTGATTTTTGAATTCTTAGAAATGCAATATCAGGAACTAACTAAAGATTTCTAAAGGTAACTAGTTACACAAATTATCTCTCCATACTCTTTGAATTACTAGGATAAGATTTGAAACAGTTGGTCGTTCAACAGAGTATTATTATCTATGTGATGACGGTACCCAAATGATGAGGGTTTCTTGACCCCATACAGAGGGGAAAGATATCATCTTTTAGAGTGGCATGAAGGAGATAATGCATCAACAAAACAACAAGAGTTTTTTTAACATGAAACATTATTCTGCATGGAATGTTATCGAAAGAGCATTTAGGTTGTTGAAGGGTCGATAGGCAATTTTGTGAGGAAAGTCATACTATCCAGTGAAAATCCAATGTCGAACAATCATGTTGTGTTGTCTTCTACACAATCTTATTAATAAGGAGATGAATAATTGTGAAATGACCGATGATTTGAATGAGGGTGATTAAAGCTTCGCTAGTATTGGGGGGACGAGATTAATTACATTGAGAGTTCAAATGAATGGAGTCAATGGATGGATGAATTGGCGCATCAGATGTTTACTGAATGGGGTTACGTAGCCAATAGTGCCTTCATGCTTATTTAATCATTTGGAACACATATTTAATTTGCCATGTACATGTGTTATGAAATGTCTTCATTTGTAACACTTTTTTCTTAAAAATCTTAATATCATTATGTTTACTATATTTTTAACATCATTTCACAAATTAATTGTGTTCAATATTGCTTTTTATTGTTTAATTTTATTAAAATGTGTACGTGTATACACTAGAATGCTTGTTATTCTAGAGCCCCGAAGCACACTTAAACTAAAGAAGAAGATGCAAAATTGGTAGAGTGTTTCGTGGCATTGGTCTCATCTAGTGGATGGAGATCGGACAATGTGACTTTTTGACTTCAGTACTTGGTACAATTACAACGTATGATGGTGGAGAAGTTGCTCGACTATAATATCCAATGATCGTCACTATAGATTGTCGAGTGAAATCCCTGAAAAAATCTACCAAACTATTGTAGAAATGAAAGGACCATCATGTAGTAGCTTCATATGGAGCGAAGAATTTCAATACATCCCTGTAAAACGGGAGATATTCGATGGCTGGGTGAAGGTAAATTTTTTGTGTACACTGTTTTACGAATATTGTTAACATAATCATAAAATATATTTAACTTTTCGTACAGAGTCATCTTGCAGTAAAAGAGCTGCTACACAAATCATTCCCATACTATGATGTTCTGACCTATGTCTTCGACAAAGATCGGGCTACGGGAGCACGTTCGTAGACCTTTGCTAACATCGGGTATAATGTACCAAACCACATTAACGATGGTGTTTTCCTTGGTGATTCACATATCCAGACTTCTCCATGATGTCTATTTAAGGAGTCGACATGTCACCAGATGAGATGCTAGGAACACGTACAAGTCGAACCATTAAAGGGAGAAATGCTTCGAGTGGGAGCAAGAGGAAACAAGATGGACACCATTCTAAAACGATGGAGGTTTTTAAGGATGCAATGGAATTTGCAAATGACCAGTTAAAGGCAATTGCAGAATGACCAAAAGAAAAACATGCAACAGAGGTCGAATTGCGTGTGAAATTTGTGAACCAACTGCGAGATATCCTTGAATTACAGAGGCAACATAGGGTAAAGCTTATGCGAATAATATTCCACATTGTGGACGATATAGAGGATTCATGTCTGTTCCTAGAGATCTGAAATTGGAGTATTGCAACATTGTCCTTGGAGATAATGTTTGACCAACCATGATTTGGACTATTATATGATACTAAACGATATTACTTTCTTTTTCTCTACGTGTTTGTGGTTGTTTGGTTTTGGTTTAAATTTTGTTAACATATTTTCTAGTTTTTGTTTTTAGCATTATATGTTTAAATTTGGTTAACCACATTCCCACATTTTTGTGTTGCTTTCTTATTCAAAGTAATTCGTCTACAATTTTAGGTATGTATCTCTAAAGAAATTAAAACACAATATTAGAACAAGTGCGAAAATGATTTTATCTACTTGTAAAAATTGTTAATAGTCATATATATAGATTATAATTAAATTTATAAAATGAACAACTTAATTAACAAGATTTAGAAAAAAAACCACAAATCAATTTTTATAAAAGATGTTATATTATAAAATTTTATAACATGTGCATCACAAGTAATAATAAACTAGTCTGTATAAATTGGTGGAAGAGACGATGTCTTTCAAAAATGGTATTTCATGTACCTAAATATATGTTGACAAAAAATAATAGTGCAAAAAAAAACATAATATAAGATAACGAATATTTATTTTACAGACTGCTATAAATTAGATTATAATAATTTGCACCGGAAACACATACTATAATAAACTAAAATAATTTGTATCCACACATACTATAATAACCCAAACTATAATATTTTGCATACCAAACACAGACTATAATAACACACAATTTATTATAATTCACAGACTATAATAACTCACTCTGCGTCCCAAACGCCCCCTGAAGTTTTGCTCTTTTCATTCTTCATTTTTCTTATTTTTATTCCACTTTTTTTTTATTTTAATTTTTTTTCCTTTTTCCTTTTTCCTATTTTCTTTTTCTTTTCTTTTTTCATTCCATGTTTTTTACTTTTCTTTTTTACTTTTTTAATCTTTTTCTTCATTTTCTTCATTTTTTAATTTTTTTTTTTACTTTTTATCTTTTTTTCATTCTCTATCTTTCTTTTTCTTTTTTCTTTGTTAATTATTTTAATCTTACTAACCCGAACTTATTATTTTTACCGGAATTAAATCTATTGTAACCTGCAATTTGAGTTAGTAATCTTCTTTTTTTGCGTCCACGCATATTTTCGAAAGGTGCGCTTTTCTATTTTTTCACTTTTTTTTTGTTTTGTATATTTAGAACTTTTGCTGGGGTGACCTTCTTTTAGCTTTGTTGTCAGCAACCCCACTCTTACTAAGTACACTCATGTGGTTTGTTGTATAACTTGTAGGAATGGTTGAACATTTTAGGTTCACCATCGTGACCCCACTCCTACTAGGAACGATTAGACATTTCTACTCTGTTGTCAGTGATCTCACTCCTACTACGAACAGTCAAGCATCTTTACTTTGCTGTTAGTGACTCCACTTCTACTAGGAACGGTCAGACATTTCTACTTTGTTGTCAACCCCACTCATTCTACGAACTGTCATACACTTTTACTTTGCTATCAGCGGTCGCACTCCTGCTAGGAATGATCAGATGTTTCTACTTCCCCGTTAGTGATCCCACTCCTACTAGAAACAATCAGGCACTTCTACTTTGCTGTCAGTGACCCCGCTCTTGCTAGGAAAGATCAGACCCATGCCCTTTTTGCAGCAACTCCCATTTTTCACCATGGTGTATTTCATCGAATTTTGTTCTGGCTGAAAGGTGCTTAATCATCTTGGAGGATGAAGACCAACCCCTAGAGAGCGATATACAGGAATATCATAGAATCCCAAATTCCCAAGGTCATTTTATCTTCCTACCCAAATGGTATAGGAAACAGTTCTTAAGTCCTAATTCATCGTCAAAGGGTTGGTTTTTCGAATCTACAATTCACAACAAAACTCCAAACGAGAATAAAAAATCAACATTAGGTCGTCAGATTATAAATGGCCAAAAAGTTCGTTGGGTCTTCGCGCTCAAGATTCATGGAGAATGTTACTATCTTTCTCATTATTGGGAATGGTTAGAGACTTCCGTTGCTTGAAACACGACAGTACTTAAAAAGGCTTGCCTATTTGATGTTGTAATGACTTTTCTGTACACCTTGTGTTGGGTTTTATGTCCTAAAACTCGTAGATAGTAAATGTAAGGTTGGGTACTTTATCCTTGTAATATTATGGATATGACTCACTTTGTTTTTATACAAACACAATGATCCAACGTGTTAATGTAGGTCACATGCGAATTGAGGTATCCTATGCAATGAGTTTGCATCAAACTGGACCAAGACATAGTAACCACTAGATGTAAATTCGTTGACAAGTTAGGTTTCTATTTCAATAAAATGACCTAAGCAACTTAGTCTTAATCCTGAGTGTATCATAAACTCCTGTTCGTAAGAGTTTGTCCTTTGATTTGTACAAGTGAGAGTGGTCAGATTGCCGACTCAATAAATCTATCATTTTGGAGACAAGACCAAGTGGGGAGCTATAAACATAATCACACAAGATGGAATTCACTCATTCCCGAATTTAGGATAATTAGATGAGTGTTCCTTTAAATGGTGTCTCTAGAACTTCAACAAAGGGCCCTACACTCTCTATGAAACGAGAGGGGTTTTTTTTTATTGGTTGGACCATAAAAAAGTTTTTCATTAGAGAGGCACTGATATTTAAGGACAAAGAAGTAATCCAATGGTAAAACAGTAATTTGACCCAGATGAAGTTACAGACATTCGTGAAGGACTTACTTTGTTGTTATTGGTCTATATCCGTCGACACAAAAATATATTTATAGTGAAAAGAGTTTAGTTCTGAGTTTTTAGTGGAGTGTACACACAACTAACAAATATTGATTAATGTGGTTAATGAGTTTAGCCATTTAATTTCATATTATTGTAGCTTCTGATCTGTAGGTTCATTAGGTCCATAACTCGTAAAAGGTATTGAGGTTATTATATATTGAATGCGATTTGAAATCTTCAAATTTATTTATGAAGTTAATATATGTATGGTGATAAATTATAATATAAAGTTTATTTTTCTAATTAAACTTTATTATATAAATTTAATTTTGGATATGATTCAAAAATTACTTTATAAGATAATAAAATATTTCAATGAATTCAAAATTTAAATTTAATGCGAATTAGATTCATAAAAACTATAGATCAAAATTTAATGTGTCTATGATACATATTAAAACTATAGGTTATGAGATAAATTTATATATGAATATGATTCAAATCTGGATTAAATTAAATATAAGATATTTAATTTAGTAATTAATGAATAGTTTAGTTTAATTCTATTTGATTAAATTTGATTAAATTAATTTAAAATTATAGGTTTCGTGAGAGATATTTTGAAATATTAATTATTTATTTAACTTATGAATTATAATTAAATTAAATTAACAAAATAACTCCTTTTACGTGGGAGTTATTTACGCGAATGTGGATTGCTCCCATATATCCCCATCTTTCTCTTAACATTTCCTTCTTCATCCTATAGAAAAGGGAAGGAAGGCATCCGAAGAATTCAAGGACGAAAAAAGTTTTTTTTTCCTCAGGAAAATTTTTTCTCTCAATTATTATTTCGAAAATTCCAAAAAAGTTTCCACAAATCTCAAGCCTCAATTACTCAGAGAATAGGAGAGGTTCCAAATGGTGATGACTTCCACATTGGTGATTGGTAGATACAGAGTCTTCAACAAATGTAAGGTTTCAAATTCTCTATATTTATATTTAATTTTTGAATTGGATGTTTAGCCATAAATTTTATATAGTAGGTTTGTTCTCTGTATTTAATCTTGTCAATGTCTTGGTATTTTTAATTTTTCAATTAATATTGAGCTTAGTCTCTGTAAAATCTTCTGTGGGTAGGGCTTTAATCCCTTCACTGTGATCATAATAGCATTATTTTTTAGCCTTTCTGCGAAGCATGGTGTCTTTCAATGAATACCTTCTTCACCTCCTCTACACACTTCTTCTAGTGAGATGTCCATTTCTATATGAGACTTATGGATACTTGGAGGACTTCCTGTTAAAGGTAAATTTTACAACGAAGGCATTCTTAACCGTCAAGACTCATTGAGGCCATCTGAATTGGGGCCATCTGAAGAAGAAGACTTCTAAAAAAAAATGTGAACATTTATTTGCGGCCTGCTATCACATTTCTTCTCAACAAATGGATCACTCTTGAATCCCAGTGAGTGAATGGAAGTCTTTCTTGTTTACGCGATCTGAAGTAAAGTACTTGAAGTCGCCAGCTTGAAGCCAAAATTTTTTTTTTATCCCCACTCAACTCACAACCCAAATAGACTTTCCATCAGATGCCCTGACTAGTATGAAACTGAACTCAATTTATTATATATGGTTCGAATGTCACAGATGAATTTAAGGATAAGAGTTATCTAGTAGCCATTCTTTCTTGTTGACTGTGTGTGTTTGTGTTTCCATACAAATTTCTCTCCGTCCATAGGTCTTTAAGGTTGCTACCCTCATGGCTGAGGGCTATACCTTTACCGTGCAGAGAAGAGAGTTGAAAAAACAAAACAAGGTAAATATGATTTGCTAGTTGTTGAAAATTGTTTAGTGGAGAATGATAACTCTACCTAGATACTAGATTCAGGAGCCACTAATCGTGTTTGTTGTTTTTCTCAGGAAACTAGTTCCTGGAGGCAGCTTGAAGACAACAAAATAGCTCTCAAGGTTGGAACAAGAGAGCTAGTCTCAGTCGAAGCAGTGAGAGAGATGAAATTGTGTTTTAGAGATAGATTTCTTTTATTAGATAATATATTACTTGTTCATTAGATAAAAGGAATCTTGCATCTATCTCATGTTTAAGGGAACAAATGTATAAAGTTACTTTTGATATTAATAAAACGTTCATTAGTAAAAAAAGGAGTACAAATTTGTTCTGCTAAGCTAGAAAACAACTTATATATGTTAAGATTGACCAAGGAAAATGTTGTTTTGAATACTGAAATATTTAGAACAACTGAAATTCAAAACAAAAAGGTAAAAGGTTTCTACTAATGCATATCCTTGGCACTTAAGATTAAGCCACATAAATCTCAGTAAAATTGGGAGATTGGTTAAGAGTGGTCATCTAAGTCTGTTAGAAGATGACTCTTTACCACCATATAAATCTTGTCGAGAGGGTAAAATGACACAAATATCTTTTACTGAAAAAGGTCTTAGAGACAAAGAACCCTTAGTACTTGTGCATACGAACCTTTACGGACCTATAAACGTCAAGGCACGAGGAAGATACGAATATTTCATCAGTTTTATAGATGATTTTTCGAGATATGGTCATGTTTACCTAATGCATCATAAGTTCGAAGGTCTTGAAAAGTTTAAGGAGTATAACGCCGAGGTTGAGAACCAATTAGGTAAAACAATTGAGACACTTCGATTAGATTGAGATGGTAAATATATGAATTTAAGATTTCAAGACTATCTGATAGATCTTGAAGTCAAATTCCAACTCACTGCACCAAATACACCTCACAAAAACAGTGTATCTGAAAGAAGAAATAGAACCTTGTTGGACACGGTTCACTCAATGATGAACTTTGTAAATTTGTCTAATTCCTTTTGGGGACATGTGCTAGAGACCACTATCTATATTTTGAAAAACGTTCCCTCTAAAAATGTTTCAGAAATACCTTGTGAGTTGTGAATAGTGAAGATGATGTAAAAGGAAGTTTATGTCATTTCAGAATTTGAGGATTTCCAGCACACGTGTTGGTACAACATCCTAAGAAATTAGAACGTCGCTCCAAAAGTATATCTATTTGTAGGCTAACCAAAAGAAACTAAAGGTGGTTTGCTCTATGATCCTTAAAAGAATAGAGTATTTGTGTTAACTAGTGCCACATTCTTAGAGGAAAACCACATTCTAAATCATCAACCTCGCAGTATGCTAACATTGAAAGAGATTTTCATAGAATCTACAAATAAATCGACCAAAGTTGTTGATAAAGTTAATTCAACTACTAAAGTAGTGGATGAAGCTAGTACCTCTAATCAATCACATCCATCTCAAGAGGTGGGAGTGCTTTGACGTAGTAAGAGGAAATCAACATAATCGTTACTTGGGTTTAACTGAAACACGACTCGACATACTTGATGGCAGAGTCGAGGATCCATTCACCTATAAGCAGGCAATGAATGATGGATAAAGATCAGTGGATTAAAACCATGGACCTCGAAATGGAGTGGATGCATTTCAAATTTATCTAAAAACTTATAGATCAACTAGATGAGGTAAAACTTATTGGTTGCAAATGGATCTACAAAAGGAAACAAGACGCCAATGAAAAGGTACAGACCTATAAGGTAAGACTCGTAACAAATGGATTTACCCAGAAAGATGGAGTAGATTAAGAAGAAACTTTCTCTCATGTTGCTCTACTAAAGTCTATTACAAATATATTTATCCATTGCTATGTATTATGACTATGAAATTTGCAAATGGATGTCAAAACTCTTTTTTTTTTTAATGACTATCTTGTCAAAAGTATTTATATGTTTCAACCAGAGGGATTTATTGAACAGGGTCAAGAAAGATCAATTTGTGGATTAAAACAACAAGCATCTCGAGCCTGGAATATTAGATTTGACATTGCAATCAAATCTTATAGCTTCATACAAAATGTTAATGAAGCTTGTGCATACAAAAGGATTGTCAACACTGTAGCATTCTTAGTATTATATGTTGATGATATTTTACTCATTGGGAATGTTGTAAGATACCTAACTAACATTAATGAATGACTAGCTACTCAATTTCAACTGATAACTTGGGTGAAGCTGAATATGTTCTTGGGATCCAACTAGTTTGGAATCACAAGAACAAAAGATTACCTATGTCTCAAGCAACTTATATTGACAAGATGTTGTCTAAATATAAGATGTAGAATTCCAAGAGAGGTGCATTACCCTTTAGACATGGAATTAATCTATCACAACAATAATGTCCTAAGACACCTCAAGAAGTTGAGGATATTACAAGTTTACAAGTTTGATGTATGTTATGTTATGTACTAGACCTGACATATACTACACTGTAGGAATTGTTAGTAGGTATCTGTCCAATCCTGAATATGATCATTGGACTGTCGTTAAGAATATCCTCAAGTATCCTAAAAGAACGAGAGACTATATGCTTGTGTATGGAGGTCAAAATCTGATCCTTACAAGATACACTGACTTAGATCTTCAGTCTAACAAAGATTCAAGAAAATCAACACCAAGATTAGTGTTCACTCTAAATAGAGGAGCAATAGTTTAGGGTTTAGAGTATAAGGCAAAGTTGTATTGTTGACTCCACCATGGAAGCTGAATATGTAGCTGCTTGTGAAGCAACAAAAGAAGCAGTATGGCTACAAAAGTTCTTGACAGATTAGGAAGTCGTATCAAATATGTATCTGCCAGTCACACTATATTGTGATAACAACGAAGCAGTTGCAAATTCTAAAGAACTTCCAAGTCATAAACGAGAAAAACATATTAAAAGGAAGTATCATCTCTTCAAGGAGATTGTACATCGGGGAGATGTGATAGTCACTCAGATAACCTCGGTAGAAACCCTTGATGATCCATTTACAAAGGTCCTCACGGCTCAAGTGTTTGAGGATCACCTAATGAGTCTGAGATTACAAGTTTTGTAAACTAGGATAAGTGGAAGAAATAATGGGTATGTATATGATGTATGGCCTAGTTTATTATATTCACATTTTCTTGCTTAAACTCGACATTTGTACATTAGACCACTGAAGTTTTAGTCCAAGTGGGAGTATGTTGGGTTTTATGTTCTAAAACTCGTGATTTTTTAATGTTAAACTATTCTATTATTCAATTAAGCTATTATTGATGTATTATTCAATAAATTGTTATTGAATCAGAGATTTGCTCGTTATAAACTCTGAATCCAATAAACAAAGGTTCCTTGACTATAGTATGAAAAATTGAACTTAATGTAGTGACATAAAAGTGGATCAAGCTCGAGTTGATAACTTAAATGATCTATAGTCAAGGAATAAGGTTGGGCAGCTTAATCTTGGGACACTATGGATGTGACCCACTATGCATTTAGTATAGACGATGTGATCCTAAATTGTTCATGTGGAGACATGTAACTAGAGAAGTCATATGCAATGAGATTACATAAGATTGAATCATGAGATAGTCACTTTTACATCATAACACTGTTTACTATTTAAAAACTGATTATCTCAATTTCAATGATTGAGGTAGCTCGATCTTAACTCTGAGCTAACTACGAATGCCTCTTTATTTGGAATTATCCATAGATATGCAATGGTGAGGGCAACTCAACAACACTGGCCCAATAGACCTCCCATTTTAGGGGTAAAACTAGGTAGATAGTTGGGGACATAAGGTGCAAGACGAAATTCACTCCTACCTATTTCTACGAATAATAGAGAAGTTCTTCCCTTAAGTGCTAACTTCGAGACTTGAACAAGGGGACCCGATCTCTCACTGGCCTGGGAGGGACTGGATTTAGTAGTTAGACAATACAACAATTGTTGATTAGAGGATCAACGGGACTTAAAGAACAAAATGTAATCACGAGGGTAAAATTGTATTTTGACCTAACCAAGATCACAAACAATTTGTGAAGGTTCGACTTACTAATCATGGTTATATCAAGTGAGCACAAATATATCTATAGTGAGAAAAATGCAGCTACAAGCTATAGTGGACAGTCCAACTAGTTAATAAAGAGTTTAGTTGGTTAATCTAGGATAGTTAGAACTCATGACCTGTAGGTCCATTAGGTATCTCCATTGTAATACCAGACTTTTTTTTTTATTTAAGTTGTTTGTCGTAAAAGTATTAATAAAATAATCGGAGGTGTTTTAGTAAATTTTTGGAAAGGAGATTTTAGTAATTTTGTTTAAAAATTAATTTACATCAAGGGCAAAATGGTAATTTACTTGGATTTCTAAAAAAAGTTAATAATAATTATTTTATAAAAAGAAAAAAAAAGAAAAGAAAAGAAAATGATTCATTTATTTATTTATTATTAATTTGGATTATCTTTTAGTTTAAAAAAGGGGGGGGGAAATTGATTTTTTTTAAAAAGTGTGCCAAGGAAGGGATAAGAAAAGAAATTTGAAATTGATTGGAATTTTATATCCAATTTGTGTTATTGGATGAGGGGTTCGGTGGAAGATGTAAATATTTGTTTTCCCATGAGCTGAATTAAGGAAGAGGAAGACGAGAAGAAAGAAATTGAAGGAAAAAAAAAAAGAGGAAACCCGAGAGAGAGAGAGTTTTTTTGGCTTTGAAAGTTTGCACACCTTTAGGAAAAATGAGAAATTGAAGTCGATTCTCAACCAATTTGGACAAAATTAGTGTCTAAATTGTGTAGAAAAGAGAGAGGAAGCTGTTGGAAAACTCAATTTGGAGATATATGGCCGAAGAGATCACTGAATTTGAAGAAAAAGGGAGTCGGGCTGCTGAAAAACATGAAAATCGGACCCGAAATTTTGTAAATTAAATTCTCTGTCTACAGAGCGAGTTAAAATCTAAATTTTGGAGGTAAGCTAGATTATTAGTTCATTTAAAGTTCTGTAAAAGGAATTGAGTTAATTTGGTCTGTGTAAGAAGAAATCGAAGTTTTAATTCTCGAATTTAAGCTCACCGGAAAACTGGGC
Source organism: Cucumis cinereus (assembly GCA_037974625.1). Taxonomy (NCBI): domain Eukaryota; kingdom Viridiplantae; phylum Streptophyta; class Magnoliopsida; order Cucurbitales; family Cucurbitaceae; genus Cucumis; species Cucumis cinereus. Next base: position 13,996,571 of record JBBPDJ010000023.1, read on the forward strand.
AATGTGACTTTCAGAGGCAATTTCGAGCTATCCACGAAGAATTTGAAGCTAAAATTTGAGGTAAGCAAATAGACTCATGTAGAAATCATTTGCCATAGGTTAGAGCCTCTAATTATTAGTATATTGAGAGAATTGACTCGCCAAAGTATGGTCGGTGTAGTGGCCAGAAAACTGGAACATAAGGAAGAAACATGATAGTATTATTACTATTATTACTATTATTACTCTTATTATATATATATATATATATATATATATATATATATGTATGTATGTATGTATATATGTATATATGTATATATATGTATGTATGTATGTATATATGTGTATGT
>JBBPDJ010000023.1:13997002-14055982 GCA_037974625.1 Cucumis cinereus
GTGTTTGTATCAAATACAAAGTGGGTCGTATCCATAGTGTTACCAGGATAAGGTACCCAACCTTATCCTTATACTATGACCCTTTAAGTTGTATCTCGAACATTGATCCCTGTATTTCTCCACATACTATTCAAAACTCATTAAACAACTTAGGATGTTAGTTTATTGGATTTGGGCTAATTAGACAAAAATAATCAATTACTATTCATTGAAATTGAAATAATAATTGTTTATTAATAACGACCAACGGTTTACATTTACTATCTACGAGTTTTAGGACATAAAACCCAACATCCAGAACCTAACCTACTGCTGCTAGTCTGTTTTTGTAATTTTGTTGTATGTCAGGATCTTTGAACATGCATTTTGTTTGTAAATAGACCAGGGTGAAAAGTAAATTATTAACTAATCAGGATTAAGACAATTGTTATAAATATATGGTTTTGTTTTACATGTTTTTCTTAAATTACTAATGATTTTAAATTTTATTAGTCTAAGTCAATAACTGTCAGTAAATGCCGCTAAGATGGATGCGGTGTCTATTGACTTCACACCATCCTTTAGATATAGTGAGTAGTGCCTAGGGGAGGGTGTGACACTAAAGACTTCCCTATTTGTAACGTCGCATTTGGTCGTTTCAACGGCCACATTTCATATTTGAATAGAGGCATGTCCTTGTCAATCTCGACCGCTATCAAGAGTGATGGAATGCATTGCGCCACTGTTTGGAGAATCTCATCCACTATATTGCTCTCGACATAGTTTGGCATCAGGTAAAAAAAAACAAGTATCTTACAATTCTTTGTGTCGGTTGCAACCATTAGCAAGTATTGCTTAATATTGACTGATGCAAACACATAGTCAACCACTGACCGCCCAGGCTTGTATTCCTCTTGATTCCCAAGCACATACGCGAGAAAATATTGATATTCATCCCACAGTGCTATGTGAGCAATTTGATTCCTCCGAACAACGGGATTGTTATTTGTCATCACGACACCCGCATCATTAAACCTTAAAGATGGCCCCTCTGGATTTTTGATGGCATCCTTCAAATTTAATCAGATTATTGGACGTTTGTGTGTTATGTACAATGCATCAAATATTTTAACTTTATCTGAACGATGAGTCGAGAATCGTGATTTCTTAAATGCACAGGTTTGGTATGGAATGCATCTTTCTATGCACGTGCAGCACTAATAGATCTTGATATAAAGAAGTACGTATTTGTTTAGCGAACATTGGAAAAACAATCGTTCAAGTATCGTTGAATGATGGTTGATAATACTAAACAATCACCGAGATAAACGTAAACGATCGTTTATGTTATCTACATGATCGTTTAGGTTCATCTCAACGTTTAGATAATGTAAACGATCGTTGAATATAGCTAAATGATCGTGTAGGATACTTTGCAAACTATAAAGAATTGAATATAGCCTATCACTCATGTGTTCTTTTCCAGAGTTTGAAAGAAATCATTCTTGTGATTGTGTAGAAAAAAGTCCATTTTTCATGTTTGGTCTTCAAATTTACTCTACACACCATGTCTTTTAGAGATTGTCATCCACTAACCATAGAGGATCATATACAGGTATCTACCTTTGTTTGACCTCTGAAACAAGAACCACGAGTCTGGTTATAACCATGGTAGGTAGTTTTATTGGTATTACCTTAACAGGCTTTTCCACCACCTCTACCGACTCTTGAACCTCCTCTACCTCCTTGGCATAAGAGGATTTAATCTTCTTTACCTCACTAGGTGAGAATTTCTTCGATTTCTTCCTCTTATGATGTGGTTGAGGTTCATCTTTATCCTACAATCAATTGAGTTATGTAACAAACTTTTTAAATAACTTTTGGTCTTTTGTTGCAAACTACATACCTTTGAGTCTGACTTATTCTTCACTAATGTAAGATCGATAATGGTCGTCTTCTCTACCACTTGTGGATCATGTACGTCATTCAGTTTAAGGCTTTGGATGTTGAAGGATTGTTCAAGAACCAATGGAAGATTTTGAACCAGTGTTGGAGGATTGTCTGTTACACTTTAGTCGTCTGATTCAACCAATGGAAGATCAACTACTGGTTCTTGTTTCTCATTCATAATTCCTCCTGTTGTGGCTCATGAACTCAAGGTTACTCATTAGTAATTTTTTCTACTTCAGCCATTGTTTCTTCATGTCTAGATAATGGTTCTATCATTGGTTCTTGTTCCTTACTTAAGTCAAATGTAGGCATCATCTCTTTGTCAAAATATTGTGGCTCATCAACACCCACTTGATCTACATCGCCAAAGTCCCAGTGGGTATCTCCATCTTTATCCCCTCCTTCATCGAGGTTAGAATCATCATTAGCTTCCTTTACAGAACTAGTATTCCTATAAGTCTGATCCTGAAACATTAACAATAGTATAAGTAACCGGTGAATAAATAATATACGATCTTTTAATTTGGTCCAAACGATCATTTAATAAAAGTAAATGATCGCTCAAAGTATGCTAATATACTTAATGATCGATTAGGTGTACGAAATGATCACTCATGTTATGCTAAACGATCGGTCTACCTCAATCAACCTCTGAACTATCAGGTTGATTTCAAACAGTTCATTTTGTTGCTGATTAACAATATCAGCCATCCGACAAACTATATCAGTTAATGTGGATAAATCCTTTCGAGCTTCAGACATTTCATCTTTAAGACGCTTATAAGATTGTGAATGTTTGTGTTTTCTTAAGGACTTGGCGACTTTGTCTGAAGTGTCACCCCTATTGAATCTTTCCACGAGTAGTTGGGATCAACGCTAGTTGCTCAGACTCAACATGTGGCTCTGATGCACGAGGGGAGTGTGATGAACAAGTAGCTTCATTATGATAATCAATATTGGTATGTTGAGGCGGGGGATGTGATGATTGAAGGCATTCAAGTGCACAATGTATTGGATTTTGAGTTTTTCATAAGCAAATCTCTTATTCAACAACAATTTATGGAACAATACTTCAACAACAACTTTATTGAATAACGAAATATTTTAACATTAAAAAACACGAGTTTTAGGACATAATAATCAAGTTCTAAGTCTAGAGGATAGTAGAGAAGAGTCTTGTGGTTGTCTACAACTTGATTTCATTCAAATTCATCAAGTATAGAGGGAGAATTTTGAACTACAAAGGTAAGTGTTCATAATTTCTATTTTTCTCCAATTTTTCCAACATGCTTAATTCACAAAATTCACGAAATTTAGAGTTTTAGTTCGATTCTCTTCCACTAGCATGTTAATGTAACTTTCAATTGGCATCAAGCATGCTTAGATGACTCAATTTCATTTGGTGGGTGTTAATTTTGAATTGAATGTTCATGGTTGCATAAATTGGAAATCCATTGTTTTTGGCAAATTTTCAAGCAAAAATTTGTTGTTTAAAGTTGTAATTTCCAAGTTGTAGTTACTCTAATATGTAGCCAAGCTTTTGTAAAAGTTTGGAAGTCAATAGAGTTGTAATTTGGGAGAATGGAAGCTTCAAAGATGCTACTTTATTGCTACCGAAAACTGAGTAGAAAGAAAATCTGGGCTGTGTTCTAAATTCCAGAAGTTCTTTTTTTAACATGAAGAAGATGATGGTTTAGTTGAACCGGTTCAACCTATTTTCAGCCTGTCAGGCGATTTTCATCCTATTTTGGTCCGGTTCAAGCCGTTTTCAGCTGGTTCAGGTCATTTTGAAGCGTTACGGATGTGGTTGGAGACCGATTATTAATTATTATTGTAATAACTTTAGTTTTTGCTTGAAAAAATTGTCAAAACTAGTCCAATTTTAGCAAATTTAATTAATTATTCATTATGAATGTATGTTTTTAATTAAATTGAATCTTTATGCATATAGTATGCCATATACATTTAGACACCCACCATAGGATTAACATGATTCATTGTATTAATTATATATTATAATTGTTACAATATAAGTAGTATGCATGTTTAGAATTATTTCATAAAAAAGTAATATAATTTGTTATATTATTTGGAGATGATGTAATTTAAATTTAATTTAATTTAATTTTGATTAAAATTTGTTTAATTAAATTAAATTAAACATTTTGATATAATTGTTATATTGATTTATACAAAATTGCATTAGATGTAGCTTTTTTTTTTATTAATTTAATTTAATCTAATTTTGATTAAAATTAGTTTAATTAAATTAATTAAATCAAATTTTGATTAAATATGATTTGATTAAACTAATTAATCTAAAAACCTATATATAATTGTTATACAAAGCATGAGAATGTATGTTATAGGATTAGTTCTCTATTATAAGTGTTATAAAATAAATTAGATATCTAAAATCCACAACAAAGATAAATAGCACGTTCACCTAGGTTTAACGAAATCCACCAATGTTTCCATAGAAATAGGTCGATATCTTGTAAAACTTGTTAAAAGAAGCTCACCTGATTAGATCTTGACAAAAAATCAGACACAATCATTAAGGTTGGAGCTTCTTAAGTTGACGGTTTACGGAATACCTGCTACCTGAAGGTCGAAATGAGTTCTTGAGTCTAGTTAACCTAGATTTATGAGCATGCGCGAGAGATGTGAGGTTATACAAAGGTTTATCACCTAGACATCTAGGTTAAAATTTAGTATAAAAGTTATATTTGAATGCAACACCTAGACTTAGGGTATGTTTTATTAGCCAAGATATGTGCCTAAGTAAAAGTAAACCCTAAAACCATTTAGAACACTTCAGGTAAAGAGAAGTACTGTACTTTTAGCTTTAGCATTCCTAAGAATTCACACCGTGAATTCATGATTGGCTTTGGGCCGCCTTGGGAGTGGACTCCATTCGAAGAGTGTTTTCATGAATCAATATTAAGGTGAATAGGGGAAGTTGTTTATAGTAAGTGGTGAAGGATATATGTCAACATGTCCTAATGTCTCTTCCATTAGGTTGCATCTTGAGATTCCTATAATGCGCTTGCATGTCTGCCCTGGAGTAACCTTACCAGTTGGAGGGTTGTATTATAAGATTCGAAACAACAGAAACTTCTTAGTAGGATAGGGTCTCATAGTTCTGTCTTCATCATTGTCTACCCTTCGGTGGCTTGTTGATACTGTTCTATGAGATTTGAAAATGGAGGGTCACACGGACAAGAATTGTCAAGGTGTTAGTATATTCTTGACCAAATTAACGATAACTAAATTTTATGGAATAAAGAGTTATTCAAATAGCATTAAGTCAAGAAGGTCTTGGTTTATTGAAGGGATAATTGGCTGCCCCTCGATAGAGGTTATTCTAAACCATTGAAATATCATTGCAAAAATATAATGTTGGATACTTTATTACTTTTGCTAAAAACATGATTGGACTTCAAAGGTTTGTAGCATATCTCTAATAGAATTTGTTTATATTTCAACATGTCTTGCTCATTAATCCACTTGTAAGCTTCTGACAAACTTACCGATGATAACTTTTCAACATGGACATTAAACTTAATGACAATATTAGTACTCGATGATTTACGGTTCGTCTTAACGGAGGAGTGCCCTCCAAACCCTGACTCAACTAACAATCAAAGTGTTCGAGAGTCTTATGAAAAATAGGTTTGTGCAAATGAGAAGGCAAAAACCTTCATTTTGGCAAGTGTATCTGATCTGCTAGCCAAAAAGCACGAATCAATGGCAACAACTTATGGAATCCTTACAACCTATGTTTGGCCAACATCTTTCACTTTGATGCACGAAGCCATTCAGTATGTATATACCTCCAGCAGTCCTGGACATGATGATCCATTTTAATACAGCAGAAATGAATGGCTCCATCATCAATGAGAGAAGCCAAGTTAGTTTTATTATGGAGTTTCTTCCGAAGAGCTTTCTCCAGTTCAGAACTAATGCTATCATGAACAAAATACAATATAACTTAACTTCTCTCCTGAATGAGCTTCGGGTTTATCAATCTTTGTTGAAAACAAAAGGAAAGGAAGGAGAAGTAAATGTTACTACTTCTAGTAAATTTCTAAAAGGTTCATCTTCAAAATCTGGTCCTTCTTCATCAAATGGAGAGAGCATCCCCGTTGATAAAAAAAGGCAAAGAGAAGATGAAAACTACTGCTAAGAAAGGGAAAAAGAAGAATGTAGAGAAAGTTAACTGTCACCAAAACAATCAAAATGGGCACTGGAAACGCCACTGCTCGAAGTACCTTTTTCAAATAAGGGTTAAAAAAGCAAAGCAATGTAAATATGATTTACTCATTGTTGAAACCTGTTTGGTGGAAAATGATAATTATTCCTGGATACTAGATTGAGGAGCCACTAATCATGTTTGTTGTTTCTCTTACGAAAGTAGTTCCTGGAGACGGCTTGCAGACGACGAGATAACATTCAGGGTTGGAACAGGAGAGCTAGTCTCAGCTGAAGCAGTGAGAGATATGAAGTTATGTTTTGGAGATAGATATATTTTTCTGAAAAATGTATTACTTGTTCATCAAATGAAAAGCAATCTTGTATATATCTCTTGTTTATTGGAATAGTATTATAAAGTTACTTTCAATATTAGTGAAGTGTTCATTAGTAAAAAAAGGTGTTCAAATCTATTCTGCTAAACAAGAAAACAATTTCTATATGTTAAGACCAACTAAAGAAAATGTTGTTTTGAATGCAGAAATGTTTAGAACAGGGTGAAACTCAAAACAAACGACAAAAAGTTTCTTCTAATGCATATATTTGACACTTGAGATTAGGCCACATAAATCTCAATAGGATTGGAAGATTGGTTAAGAGTGATCATCTAAATCAGTTAGAAGACAACTCTTTACTGTTTTATGAGTCATGTCTTGAGGGTGAAATGACAAAGAGATCTTTCATAGGAAAAGGTTTTAGAGCCAAAGAACCCTTAGAACTTGTGCATACGACCTCTATGGACCGATGAATGTCAAAGAATGAGGTGGATACGAATGTTTAATCATTTTCACAGATGATTATTCGAGATATGGTTATGTTTACCTTATGCATCATAAGTCTGAAGTCCTAGAAAAGTTCAAGGAGTATAAGGCAGAGGCTGAAAACCAATTAGGTAAAACTATAAAGACACTTTGATTAGATCGAGGTCGTGAGTATATGAATTTAAGATTCGAAGACTATTTGATAGAATTTGGAATCAAATCACAACTCACTGCACCAAACACAACTAAGCAAAATGGTTTATCAAAAAGAAGAAACTAAACCTTGTTAGACATGTTCACTCAATGATGAGCTTTGCGAATATGCCTAAATTTTTCTCGACACATGCATTAAAGACCAATGTTGACATTTTGAATAATGTTTCCTCTAAAAGTGTTTCAGAAACACCCTATGAGTTATGAAGAGGACGCAAATGTAGTTTAAGTCACTTTAGAATTTGGGGATGCCCGACACATGTGTTGTGCAAAATCCTAAGAAATTAGAACATCGTTCAAAAGTACGCCTATTTGTAGGCCACCCAAAAGAAACAAAAGGTGCTCCATTTTATGATCATAAAGAGAATAGAGTGTTTTTATCGACAAATGCCACCTTCTTAGAAGATCAGCTAAAAAATCATCAACCTCGCAGTAGCTAATATTGAAAGTGACTTATGAAGAAACTACAGATAAATCAACAAAAGTTGTTGATAAAGCTGGTCCATCTTCTTAAGTAGCAAATGAAATTAGCACCTCTGATCAGACACATCCATCTCAAGAGTTGGGAGTGCCTCGACGTAGTGGAAGGGTTGCCTATCAACCTGACCGTTACTTAAGTTTAATTAAAACTCAACTCACCATACCAGATGACGGGGTCAAAGATCCATTGACTTATAAACAAGCAATGAATGATGTGGACAAGGATCAGTGGGTAAAAGTCATGGACCTAAAAATGGAATCAATTTACTTCATTTCAGTCTGGAACTTGTAGATCAACAAAATGGAGTAAGACTTATCGGTTGTAAATGGATCTACAAAAGAAAACGAGATGTTACTAGAAAGGTACAAACCTATAAAGCAAGACTCGTAGCAAATGGTTTTACCCAGAGAGAGGGAGTAGACTATGAAAAAATGTCTCTCCTGTTGCCATGCTTAAGTCTATCAGAATATTTTTATCCGTCATCACGTATTATGACTATGAAATATGACAAATGGATGTTAAGACTACTTATCTAAAAGGCTATCTTGATGAAAGTATTTACATTTCTCAACTAGAGGGGTTTATAGAACAAGGTCAAGAGCATAAAGTTTGTAAACTTAAAAAATCCATTTATGGATTAAAACAGGCCTCTCGATCCTGGAATATTAGATTTGATCGCAAATTTGATACTGCGATCAAATCTTATGACTTTGTACAAAAAGTTGATGAGAATTGTGTATATAAAAGGATATATCAACTCTTTTGTAGCCTTCTTGGTGTTGTATGTTGATGATATTTTACTCATTGGAAGTGATATAAGATACTTAACTAACATTAAATAATGGCTAGCTACTCAGTACCAAATGAAAGATTTGGGTGAAGCTCAATATGTTCATGAGATTCAAATTGTTCATAATCGCAAGAACAAGATGCTAACTATGTCTCAAGCAACTTATATTGACAAAATGTTGTCTAGATATAAGATGCAAAATTCCAAAAGAGGTGCATTATCTTTTAGGCATGCAATTCATTAGTTTCAGGAATAGTGTTCTATGACACCTTGAGAACTTGAGAATATGGGACGTATTCCCTATGCATAGTTGTTGGAAGCTTGATGTATGTTATTTTATGTACAAGACCTGTCATATGCTATGTCGTAGGGATAGTAAACAAGTATCAGCCTAATCCTGGATATGATCATTGGACTGTCGTTAAAAATATCCTTAAGTATCTTTGAAGACTGAAGTACTATATGTTTGTGTATGGAAGAGGGGATTTGATCTTTACAAGATACACTGATTATGATTTCCAAATAGACAAAGATTCTAAAAAATCAATGTCAGGATTAGTGTTCACTCCAAACAGAGGAGCTATAGTATGGAGGAGCATTAAGCAAAGTTGCATTGCAAACTCCACCATGGAAGTTGAATATGTAGCTGCCTGTGAAGCAGCTAAAGAAGTAGTGCAGTTGAGGAAGTTCTTGACCAATCTGGAAGTCATTTCGAATATACATATGCTATAAGTGATAACAACTATGCAGTTGCAAATTTCAAAGAGCCTCGAAGCCATAAGCAAAAAAAACATACTGAGCGAAAGTACCATCTCATTCGAGAGCTTGTACACCGAGGAGATGTGATAGTCACACACATTGCCTCAATACATAATTTTGCTGATTTATTTATAAGGGCCCTCACGACTAAAATGTTTGAGGGTCACCTAGTTAATTTAGGATTACTCGTTTAAAAACTAGGGCAAGTGAAAGAACTATTGGGTATGTATCTGATGTATGCCCTAGTTTAGTTATATTCTATTTTCTCACTTAAAATCAACATTTGTATTATATACCACTGATGTTTTACTCCAAGTGGGAGTATGTTGGATTTTATGTCCTAAAACTCGTGTTTTTTTTAATGTGAAAATATTTTGTTATTCAATAAAGTTGTTGCTGAAGTATTGTTCAATAAATTGTTATTGAATAAGAGATTGGCTTATGAAAAAGTCAAATTCCAATAAACAAGATTCCTTTACTGTACTATGAGTGCTTGAACTTTATGTAGAGACATAAACGAGGATCAAGTTCAAGTGATAGTCTAAATGGTCTATAGTATAGGAATAAGGTTGGACGCCTTGTTCTGGGAATACTATGGATGCGACTCACTTTGTATTTAGTACAAGTAGAGTGATTCTAAGACGCTCATGTAGAGACATCCCAGTGAAAGCATCCTATGCAATGAGATTGTATAAGATCAGACCATAAAATAGTTACTTTTACGTTATAACACCGTTAACTGATTAAAACGGACTATTTTGATTATAGATGACCTAGGTAACTCGACCTTAAGTCCTGAGCTAACTATGAACTTATGTTTACATGAATTATCCTTAGATTTGCATAGGTAAGGTCAGTTCATCACCACGGGCCCAATAAACCTCCCATTTCAGGGTAAGGCAGGGTGGATAGCTGAGGACGTATGGTGCAACACGGAATTTATTCCTGCGCTTTTATGGTTAGTAGAAAGGTTGTTCCCTTATGTGTCGACTCTAGGTCTTGAACTAAGGCGTCCTGCTCTCTCATTGGCATGAGAGAGATTCGGTTTATAGGTTGAACCTTAAACTAATTTTTCATTAGAGAATCAACTAAGCTTAAGGAACAAAATGTAATATCGCGGGTAAAATGGTAAATAGACCGAGCCAAAATTACAAATGACCTGTGAAGGATTGAATTACTAATTATGGTTATATCAGGTGGACAACATATATCTACAGCGAGGAGAGTACAACTATGGACTTTAGTGGACAATTTCGATTAGTTAACGAATGTTGATTAACTCGATTAAAAGAATTTAGTCGGTTAATCTTAGATCGTTGGAGCTCATGATCTATACGTCCATTAGGTAGCTCTACTAGCTTGTTATGGATTTAAACTTAGAACATAGGGATCGAAAATTCGAATTCTTCGAATGAGTTGAGAAAATATAACGTTAATAATATTCGATATAATTAACGACTACAAATAAAGAGAGAAATGATACTTAAATAAGATTTAAATATTGAAAATTCGAATAAAAGATTCGAATTAGGTCAATTAGATGGATCGGGATTAATGATGGTAAAATAATAATATAATATTAAATTAATTAAATACTTTAATTAATTTTATATTATTTAAATAATTTAATTAAAAATTAATTATTTAATTATTTAATTAAAAGGTATTTGGAATTTTAGAAATTCAAAAAAAAAAAAAAATCAAAAGTCAATTGTTGACTTTGTTGGACTTAATGGATTTATCCAAGCTTTGGTGTATTGTGAATAAGCTACTAGCTTTGGTGAGTGCCTTCTTCTCCTTCAAACACTAATCTCACTTAATCATAGTCAAATTAAATACTAATTATTAGCTTGCATGTGATTTGGCTATCCAATACACAATTTGATTGCGTTGAAATTATGATGAATCTAGATGAATTTTTGTGAAAATTATCAAGTGTTCATAAACAATTTTTTTTTTTCAAAAACTCATAAAAGTGGTTACCAATTTGATCCACAATCAAGTTCTAAGCTTGAAGGATAGTAGAGAAGACTCTTGTGGTTGTCTACAACTTGATTTCATTCAAATTCATCAAGTACAGAGAGATATTTGAACTACAAATGTAACTGTTCGTAATTTCTATTTTTTTCTCAATTTTTCCAACATGCTTAATTTTAAAAATTCATGAAATTTAGAGTGTTTTAGTTTGATTCTCGTTCGCTAGCATGTTAATATAACTTTGAAAGTGATCATCATACATTTCGTTATAATGAATATCAGAATATATATCCATTGAGTGTTGAATTGTGTTGTTCTCATTCGATCTTATATGATCATCAATGGGCATAAGATCGTCCCCTTGTACTCAGGCTTCCTTGTAAATTATATCATTAGATGATAACTTAAGCTTCGGTACAATAATAGTCTGTATTAAAATGATGTTGACAAATCAGTAAACATGAAACAAACTAACTACCCCAAATAAAAAATGAAACAATCATTCAAAATAACTAAACAAGGGTTAAAAATACTGAACGATCATTCAAATTATGCCTACACGATTGTTTATGTTTTGCCAAACTATCATTCAGAATATGCCAAACGATCATTTAATAAAACTAGATGATCGTTTAGTATATCTAACTGATCCTTTAATATGTCAGCCATTTACTTGCTTTCTTTGGATGAAATACGTTCCTATTCAGCAACTTGTAAGAAGGAGCTTAGGTACAAGTCCACCTAAGTATTCGGGGTATTGGCCGCTTGGTTGCTTTCGTGGTTTTGAACTTACTTGAGCTTGACATCATTTCATACGCCCAAACCTAAATGATGGTAACAAATTGTTAAGAGAGAAACATATTTAATTCGTATTTAATATTACACCTAACAAAAAAAAAAAACAAAAACAAAAAACAAAAAATTTACCTGAAAAACAAGTACATAACCCATAATATTGTAGTTTGGATCGCTTTGGGATTATCGGCTTTCTTTAATTCGTAGGCATCCTTTTTCCCCTGCAGAACATACTTCATACTATAATAAACGATTGAAAATAACACACGTCCAATCATAATTCATAAACACTTATGGTCGTTGACAATCCCAAACGTCTTCACACCAAATTGTGTTTTTATATCCTTTCCCGCCATTACAATCTTAATAAACAATACCAATACAGCCTTAACAGCATCTTTGTTATTCACAAAACTGAATTGTTTAAAAGCATCCTCAACCTCTGAATATGTTTTATATCTTTCCCTTTGGAGCCTTGGTCCAAGTATGAGCTCCTGTAGCCTCTCACCACATGTGTCTCTTTCTACCATTATAACAGTCAGCCTCTCATCTCTTACCTGCCTTAACAAGAAATGATGGAACAACTGATCATTGAAGACCATGTCAACGTCTAGCAATGAACCAAAGCATGTTTTATTAAACATTTCCATATGCTCTCTAGTTAGTTTATTCTTAATCATGGTTTGAATTTTGTGGACTTGACAAGATACAGTACCAGGAAAATATTTGTCCTCAAATACAACCATCTTAGCAAGCTATAAGTAGAAAAATAAACAAATTAGTTATTTAATGAAGCATATATGCTAAACGATCTATCCACTATAACTAAACGATCAATGAATAAAAGCTAAACAAACTATCAACTATAGCTTAACAGTTTATGAATAAAAGCTAACCAATCTTTTATCCTAGACTAAACAATTGCCCAAATATAGCTAAACAATCATTTAGTAAAAACTAATTGATCGTTTATCGTTAATTAGACGATCGTTTAGTCTAGGTTAAGATATCGTCCAAAAAGTAAGAGTGATTGTTTAAGCGAACCAAACACCATTTCTTTCAGATGAATAGTGAAATAACAACATGCATTCAAGGGACAGTGAACATACCTTGAAGATCTTGAGAACAGATGTGGAGAAATAGTTCAAACAGTTGACGAGCAGTGAAGAAAAAGACGATGAACATTGAGAGAAAAGTAAGCGAAGAGGAAAAATGATTGTGAGAAAAATAAACGAATGAGATAAAATGATTGTGATTCATAGTCGTTCAACGTGTTTTAAATCACAAGGGCAAACATGGCATTTCACATGGCAAAAAGATCACTCATGGTTAATTTTTTAGGAATGGGTCAATCAATGTCGTTAAAGTGCAAGACAGTTGTATTGTTTAAGCATTTATAGCGCGTTTTGTGTAAAATCTCAGGGTATGTGTGTCCTAAGAATGCCCCAAGATTTTACACATAATGAAACTAAAAACCCTAATCTCGTCGCACGTCGGTGTAAATATCCCGAGTTCTTAAATAAAGTGTTACGAGTTTGTCCCTAGATTGCCTCTAGATATTTTACAGATTTTATTGAAATGTGTATTTTTTTTTTGTTTACTATTCTAATTGATTTTCATGGTTTTATCGGTTTTCTGTTTGGCAGAAGGCCTTGGTTACTAAAATTCGCACTTCTGACTTTTTTCGGACCAATTGAGCTGTTGTTCCCAGTTGCTAAAATTGTCAAACATCAAGAAGAAGTTAACACCCAGACAGTTGTATATGTTTAAGCAAACAATATTTAGTAATTTATTGGACTTTAAGTTAGTGTTTAATGAGTCTCTGTCCATTATATTTTGTTAGAGGAAGGTGGAGGATGGTGAGGAGGATATTATTAGTTTTAAGTTACTGGGTAAGAAGATCTCTTTCAGGCGAGATGAGTTTGACACTGTTACGGGCTTGAGGTATAGGTCGAGACATGTTGTTAAGTTCAAATAGGATGAATCCCTTAGGTTTAGATGGTTATACTTAGATGATACGATAAACATGCATGGGACCGAGCTTGACAAAGATTTCCCTGATCTTTAGTTCCAATGTTAAGAGAATGCGATGAAGATGGTCGTATTCTATTTCATCGAGCTGGTGATCATGAGAGGGTTTCTTCACTTAAGGAACGGGTTTCTAGTAGGATTTTCGCTGATGCAATACTGGGCATCATGCGGTGGAGTTGCACATACTCATTTGGATTGAAAGTGGTTTAGACACAGGTCTTTGGGTCTCAAGTGGTAAGTTCATTTCCATACATTTTTTATCATGTTTTAGGATTTAGTAACTAATTTTCTTACTTGTTGTTCATATCCATGCTCATATAAATTGTTTCAAGTTGAACGACGAGGAGCGTGTAGACTTAAGTCGAACATTGGAAATTTCGACCAACGACCAACAATAGCAAGTTAGTTCTTCACACGTGTCTGTAACACCAGTTGCGTCAAATTACCGTTTTACCCTTAGGTTACTTTTTAGTTCTTATATACTAGTGCTCTTCTAATGAACAACCTGTTAATGATCCAATCAATAAATAGAAACCCTTCTCGTGCCATAAAGAGGGTAGGGCTTTTTGTTCAAGTCCCAGAGACACCATTTAAGAAATTACTCAACTACTTACACTAAAGTTGGGAAGGAGTGAATTCCATCTTATGTGATTATGTTTTCAGCTTCTCACTCGGTCTTGTGCCCAAAATGATAGATTTATTGAGTCGACAATCTGACCACTCTCACTCGTACAAATCAAAGGACGATCCCTCATGAATAGGAGTTTATAATACACCTAGAATTAAGACTAAGTTACCTAAGTTATTCTAATGAAATAGAAACCTACCTAGTTAACGGAGTTACATCTAATGGTTTCTATCTCGTGGTCCAGTCTACCTAACTAGTTAACGGAGTTACGTCTAATGATTATGTAGAATCGGTATGGCAACCTTAGAAGGAGGGTGAATAGGATTTTTACAAATTAATAAAAACTTTTTAACTAAGTGGACCGAATTAAAGAAATTAACAAACTTTTTGCTAATAAGTAATTTAGACAAGAAATTCATACAAATACATTCACACCAAAATGACTTATAGAGTGACATAAACAAATTCAAGCACAAATTTTAGAAATTAATTTTATGCAATGAACTATATCAACAAATTAACTGCAAAATCAAACAGTATGCAGATGTAGACTCTCATCCAAGAGCGTCAAATGGAACAAAGTATATATCTACAAGGGCGGGGAGACACAAGGTTCCACCAAATGTTCTGTCTTTCCCTATTGATGATATTTTCTTTCATTGCAAAGATAATGTATCAAAATGGAAGTATGTCGTGCAGAGAAGAATTGCGGATGAAGTTAATATTTCAGACAAGCATCACTCATGTATTGAGATTATGGATCTCATTAATCGAGTAGGTCTTACCAAGACCGTTTCTCAAGTAGGACCACTTTATACTAAGTTGATTCGTGAGTTAATCGTTAATATATCAACTGTGTTAAATGATCCTAGTGATCCTGAGTTTCGAAGAGTTCATGTTAGAGGGTTGTGTTTTGATTTATCCTCTCTGACCATAAATCAATTTCTCGGACTTCAGCAAATTCGTGATACTGTACCACTTTCCTCTGCTTCTGAAGCCTTGGCTACAAAATTAACTGGTGGGACTATAACTGTGTGGCCTGCTTCTGGTCATCTATGGGCTGCTGCTCTAAGTGTCAAGTATGTTGTATTTAATAAAATTGGCATCGCAAACTGGATACCTTCCACTCATGCTTCTAGTATTTCAACAGCGATTGGTCAATGGATTTACCAAATTGGAACTGGTGCTGCAATTAGTGTAGGAGATCTTATCTTCTCTCAGCTAGCTCGACATGTTGAATCATATGGATTGAAGATTCCTATCTGTTTTCCTCGTCTATTATATGGATTAATGATTTCGCAGCATCACAATGTGCTTACAGCTCAGGATCTTCCAGGTCCCTCTCCTAGAGTGCTGCAGCTAAGTTTGCGTCTATTTCAGGGTGCTCATGTTCTAGATATTGTGCATACTATGAGAGCTCGAGGGTCTGAAGATATTTACCATGTAGATGACATTCAAACTTCTAATGGTGGTCTATTAATTCCTCCTTCATTGTCAATCGGATCTTGCATGTACTTACTTCCGAGTCTCAAATGCTAAGTGGTCATATTCGTGCTCATACAGATCGAAGATCTACTGTGGATTTCTTCATAATCACCTAGTAGTGTTTGTTTCCTTCTTCTAAAACTCCCTTCGCCATGGGCCTTTCATGTTCTTAATTTCTTTTGACATCCAAGGGAGAGATGAGTATGAGTTGCTGTGGTGGCTGAAATAGTTGTTGTGCAGGCTAAAGTAGATACCGTGGCTATGATGGTTGGATGTTTGACTGTAGTGGAGGCTGAAATAGCCACTTTTTGATGGCTTATGAACTAAGTACTTTATGAAATGTATGAAGTTCCTTTTTGTGCTGATGACTGATTATGAGTAGTATTACTGGTATGGGTGATTGATTGTGGTGGTTATATTACAGTAGTAGTTATAAAGCTTATGGTGGTTGTGGTAATGATGCTAATTGTTGTTGATTACTGAAATGATATTTTATCACTGGATTTAAATGTAGCTGCCAAAAAGAAATATTGTGTGCTAAAGAGGGAGTTTGTAAAAGATTTGATTGGTTGAACAATATTCTTTTCGTCTTTATCTTTGTAAAATATCCTCATGGATATTTTATTTTTAAAAGATAAAAGTGGTTGAGAGATTTTGGGTAATGATTTGAAAATTCTCAATATCTTATTAAAAAGATATTCTTAATTTTCGGAATATTTAATAAAAGATATTTGATTATATTTTTAAAAGATACTTTATTTGTGAGTATATATATATATATGTAAATTTCAGCAGAATGAGTGTGCGAAAAATATAACGTGATATATTGAGCATTTAAAGAAGCTAAAGAAGGTATTAAAGTTATGCTTTAATACTTCCTATCACACTGTGCATTATGTGTTAGACAGAATATATTGTTAATTACTCTGTGAAGAACAATGTTGGCAAGAGTTAAATAAGTTAGGGGGAGCCTAACTTTTACTGTATCACATGCAATTATTCAGGGGGAGCTTGTTTAATGAGGATACAAGATAAACTTACAGCAGATAGATTTTAGTGGAAGTCTAAAATCAATTCTTTATGAATTAATTTAATTACGGTCATGAATGTTAGTTTATTATTGCCTTGTTATAATCACTTAAGATTCTTGTTGAGTTAATAAATCATTGTTCTTAATCGGACACCTAAGCCCCCCAGCCGTAGATGGTATCCACCGAACTGGGTTACCAAACTTCTGGTGTTCTTTAATTTTTTTTCTATTCATCCTTAGCTATATTCTATGTTATTAGCGTAACTGCTAACAAGGCGTTCCTGGATAAACAAGTTTATTTTATTAATCTTTACTTTTCATGGAGGATTGAAAATAATGAAAGTTGTTCAAATGTATATTTTAATTTGGAGAAGAAGATGTCTTTAAATAGAGAGAGGAGATGCTGAAATTTAAAATCAATTTGGTTCATTAGATCTTATAAAAGAAAATTAAATGGTGGAGAATTAAACCCAACTAGCCGTTAGACACAAACAATAATAATAATATAATAATATAGAGCTTTATAAAATCATTTCTTGTAAAATCCAACAAAAACAAGTAAAACTAGTTGTGACACACAAACATAAAATAATAATAAATTTATTTTATTTTTCAATTCATTTTCTTTTTAAAACCAATCCAAATAATCAACCATGTGTCCCTCCTCCATTTCTCCACATATCACTGACAAATTGAATTCAATTTGATGATTTGACTTCACGTCACTTTCTCATGTATTTTTCCGTTAAGTTTATTTTGACTATAACTTCTTCATTTGAACTCTGATTTGGGTAATTCAAATTACATTGGATTTATAAGTTCAAGCTCTACACAACAGACTCAACAAAACCTTAGAATTGTTAATAAATTAATTTGAGTTTTTTATCATTAAAACATTAATTAATTAATTAATTAAACTTAATTAATTTGAGATTAAGAGTCGAAAAGCCAACATGTTACTATTTTGTGGTCCAATCTTATGCAAACTCATTGCATAGGATACCCTTACTCACATGTCACCTACACAAACGAATTAGATTATTGCGTTTGTATCAATAAAAACGAGTCATATCCATAGTGTTACCAGTATAAGGTATCTAGCCTTATCCTTATACTATAGATCCTTTAAGTTGTATCTCGAACATTGATTCATGTATGTCTCTACATACAAAAGAAGACTCATAAAGCAGCTTAGGATGTTAGTTTATTTGATTTAGATTATTAAGGCAAAACTAATAAAATAATCAATAACACTAATTGAAATTATAATAACAACGCTTTATTAATAACGGTCAACGAATTACATTTACTATCTATGAGCTTTATGACACAAAATCCAACACTATGACTTAGTAAATCAAGTGATTATGGAATCAAATAATGTTGTCTTATTTGAAGATACATTTTCAATCAAATCAAGAAATAATGGGGCTCGAGTTCTAGTAGTCTACCTTTAGTTAAGAATCCAACTTCGAATGAAGAAGCATACCTAGACTCTAAAAGAAGCAAGATAATTCATACAATTAAAGACTTTGGAGATGACTTTGAAACCTACAATGTAGAAGAAGATCCTAAAGATCTAAACAAAATCATGTCCTTAGTTGATGTCAACTTATGACAATAAGCAATAAACAATGAAATGGATTCTCTTGAGTCAAATAGGACTTGGCTGCAAAGCAATAGAATGCAAATAAGTTTTAAGGAAAAAAACTCAAACCTAATGGAACAATAGACAAATATCGAGCCAGACTTGTAACTAAAAGTTTTAGATAAAGAGAAAACGTAGATTTCTTTTACGCCTTCTCCCTAATGACTAGAATCACCTCAATTCGAGGGTTGATTTCTATAGTAGCCCTAAACAACCTTTTAGTGCATCAAGTGGATATAAAAATCGCTTTCCTGAATAGTGAATATGAAGAAGAGATTTACATGTCTTAGAGGGAGTAGGGAGATAGACAAATAGAGATTTGATGATATCTCCACATGTACCCCGTCGTCGGTCGAAGCAGCACGAGGAATAAAATAATAATATAATGTTTTTTTTACTGAAAAATCATTTATTAGAAGCGGGTTTTTTATTTTCTTTTGAAAGTCCAATGGTTATTTATTTAATAAAAGATTTTTGTTTTTATTTCTTAAATTCTTTTTTTATTTAATTACATATTTGTTTTTTAGGCCGTTGAACCGTTTTCTAACCATTGAGTCATTTTGATTCTTGTGAATCGTTGTCAAATAAGCCTATAAAAGGCTCCTCTCCATATTTCGGATAAATCAGAAAACACATATCCTCCTTTGTTCTTCCGTTCTCATCTTCCCTTTGTTTTCATCATCTCTTAATCCTCTTTGTTTGTCAAACACATTCCAAAGGAGTCAGCATTATGATCGGTTACGGTACAGTTTTGATCGAGATGGATGTTTTATCTCAAGGACGACATCACATCCAATTTTGAATTGTTTGCAAACTGAACGAGTGATCTGCGACTCAGCCTATCCTTATAAGCTTTTGTTTTGCAATTTTTTTCCTTTGTAGCTGTTGTCTATTCCATTGTTGTGTACCTGGTCTACAGAGATTCGTTGTTCCTATTGGTGTTGCAATTTTTCGTTCAAGCGCAGTTGTTCTAACAGTTCCTGTTTCTTGTTTTGTGTTTCTGTTCCTCATTTTTTCCAAATCGGACATGTTTGCTTTTTTTTTTTTTCTTTTCTTGATTTTTTTATTTCTTAACTCTCACTTTTAATTTCAATTTTTTTTAAATTTAAATTTATATATTATTTTAGTTTCTATTGACATCTTATTATTATTATTATTATTATTTTTGAAATTCAAATTTTGCTATAGGCATGTTTATATATTATTTTAATTTAATTTGTTATTTTTAATACATTTGAACTAGTTAAAATTTTACATTATAACTTTTGTCACCAAAGCTTTCATTTAATTTCAAATTTTGCAATGTATGTTTATATATTATTTTAATTTTAGATTTTAATTATTTATACATTTAAAATCGACTAAAATTTGATGGGTCTAGTTGTCAAAGTTGGTGGTGTGGGTAGTTACCAATTGAATTTATGACGGTGGATGCAAGAGGGGGTGGTTGGAGTTGCTTACTGATGGTGGTCGTCCAAAAGTGATGGTGGTCAATAAAGTTGGCTAGCACCACTGCCTGGAGGTGCCCATTGATGATAGTGTTTAGATGTGGTCAATGATGATGGTCGAAGGTGGTGAATGCAATGGACGGTGCCTGGAGGTGCCCAAGTTTTGGAAGAGATGAGGAGATAGACAAATGTAGGTTTGTTGATATCTTCATGCGTCGTCGTCGGTCGGATCGGACGGGCATGACGAGGAATAAAATAATAATATTATTTTTTATTAACTATTTATTTCAAATTATTATTATTATTATTAAAATTATTTTTTTCAAAAGGAATCGGTTGACAACCGTAACGACTGTTCAAATCCGTTGATGACCGTTACGTTCATTGACGTCCGTTACGATCGTTGAGGAGTTACGACTGTATATTATTGTTATGATCGTTACGTTAGTGTTAGCGTCGTTACGTTACCGTCAAGGTCCATATTGCTATTTTTTCACAGCTTATATAAGGCCTCTTTCTCTTCTCATTTTACATCATCTGAATACACATCTCCTCTCTTCTCTAAAAAGTTTTCTCCCATTTCTGATTTCCGAGCAGTCTTTCACTAGTGTTTATTATTCAATCGGTTTTGGTGTACTCCGATTGAGTTTCTGACTATTTTATCTTGGGGACACGTGACAATTTTAAACTATTTACACTGCGAGCAGAGCTGCGAAACGTCTTAAAGAGAGCGTGATACGCTACTAAGCCATATTTTCTAACTTTGTTTTTTGCAGCTAACCATTCTGTCAAGACGTTTTGACCATGCGTTCTATCAAGGCATCTTGGTTCAATAATTTTAAGACGATTTCTTTTTGCAACACACGATGGATGGTTCAACTCAAGGAGATTTTATCTCTTTTGATTTCAAACGGTGGAAACAAAAAATATTAATCTTCTTAACTACTAAGAAGGTTGTTCTCGCTTGCACCACGAAAAAAACCAGAAGTCCCAAAAAACGATGCAATCGAGGAGCAACTCGAAAAACTCGAAGCATGAAAGAAAAATGGTTTTATTTATAAAAATATCATTTTAAATGGTTTGACTGATGAGTTGTATGATTATTACGGTTCAAAGTTCACGACGAAAGAAGTTTGAGATGCTCTACAAAAGAAGTATATACCGAAGAGATTGGTTTAAAGAAGTATGATACCAAAGAGACGAAGAGGTAACAAGTCTAAATGAAGTTGAAGCGGTGTCTAATGAAGTTGAAGCTTGATAGACGAGTTTGAGAGCACGGTCGCACAAAGTTGAATGAAAATGAGAAGTTTGAAAGACAAGAGGAGTTTGAACGGTCATATTTTAAACTAGGGGTAGATATGGTATTTCAATGGCAAAAAGGTCACTCATGGATAAGTTTTTAGAAATGACTAAATCAGAGAAAAGTTTTTGTTGTTGGGTTATTTTATGGAATTTTCTGTGTCAACCACATTTTGTATGGAAAATTTCACAAAATAACCTACAAATAAAAAAAGCTTTTCTATATGTGACCCAATCCTTAAACTTTATTGTCATTAACCTTTTTGCCACGTGAAATACCATATTTATCTCCAATTTTAAAACCCCTTTTTGCCACGTGAAATATCATATTTATCTCCAATTTTAAAACCTCTTCTCAACCTAACTCTTTCTTGTTCAATGATTCTTTTCGCCGTTAATGCAACACCAACATTCTCACCAATCATTGAATTAAAGGTCACTCTCAATTATTCACTTTTCGTCGATTCTTTCATCTGCTTTCATTATATTTTGTCATCGGTAAAGATCCAGATAAAAAAAACGAAGAGAATGTAAGTTTTTACGAGTATTTTTCTTCCAAGATTGCATTCATGATAATAAGAGATAGGGAATCATTTAATAAAAGCTGCAAGATCTCTTGGTAAATATTGGAGATCGTTTAATAAAAGTTAACATATCGTTTAATGATTGGGAGATCATTTAATAAAAGTTTTGAGATCACTCAATAAAAACTGGGAGATCGTTTAATAAAAGTTGGGAGATCGATTAATAAAAGTTAAAAGACCATTTAATAAAGGTTGTGAGATCGTTTAATAAAAGTTAAAATATCGTTTAATACGTAAAGGTTCAAGTCGATAGATACCTTTGCTTATGTACAGTATTATATAGATTGACATTGCTCGATGAAAATGTTTTAAAAATTTTAAAGTGGGGGACTATTAGTAAAAATTTTTCAAATGGGGGATTGTTGATAAATATTATTATTTTATTCAAAGAGGCATTTCCAATTACCAAGAAAACAAATTGGAAGCTCCCTTAAATACCCATAACTTTGGTTATGGATTTGGACCCCAAGGGGTACCCCCGTTTTCAAAGGGGTGAGAAGATAAACAAATGTAGGTTTGTTGATATCTCCATGTGCGCACGTCATTCATCAGGTCGGGCAGACATGGCGTGGCGAGGAATAAAATAATAGTAATATTTTTTATGAACTATTTATTTTAAATTATTATTATTATTATTATTAAAAAAAAAATTCAAAAGGAATCCGTTGACGAACGTTATGACCGTTCACACCTGTTGACAACCGTTACGTTCATTAAGATTCGTTGACGACAGTTACGTCTGTTTATATCTTTTAAGACACGTTACGATTGTTGACGTTCGTCCATTACAACTGTTGAGGAGTTACGACTGTTACATTACTGTTATGATCATTACGTTATCGTTTTGATATGTTACGTTACTGTTAACGTTCGTACCGTTATTTTTTGATAGCTATAGAAGGTCTAATTCTCTTCTCATTTCACATCATCTAACGAGTTTTCTCTAAAAAAAAATTCTTCCATTTCTGATTTTTGAGTAGAGTCTTTTACTAGTGTTTTTTTTTCAATCGGTTTCGGTGCAACTCTGATCGAGTTCCTGGCTATTTTATCCTGGGAACAACGTGATTCGCAGAGCCGCAAAACGTCTTAAAGAGAGCATGATCCACGAGTCAGCCTTTTTTTTCTAACTAGTTTTTGTTTTGCAGTTAACCATTCTATCAAGACGTTATGACCCGATGTTCTATCAAGGCATCTTGTTCCAACACGTTTGCAAAAAACTCCTATGTTCGATTACACTTCTGATGGTTTCAATTTGGGTGACCTTAGTGCTAAATCGTAATTGCCGATTGCTCCTCAAGCTTTACACAACCTCCAACCTCAAACGTTTACTCGTTGTAAAAGGAATAGAATCAAAGGAATAGTTGCTCAGACAAAATCATAGAGATGAAAACATAAAGGAAAAGAAATTAAATCTATATTGCTCAAAACCAAAATCTTTTTCCTCGAAATTAATTTTCAATCTAAATTGATCAAATGTATTAAAATATTTAGAATTATAACCAACAAATGATTACAACATTTGTAATCATCAAACCATTTTTTTATTGTAACATAGATCAAAACGGTCACAAACTTTGTAGAAGTCATCATAATGACAAGTCATTCCCAACATCATTAAAGATTTTCAAATCACCAAGTGATCCAAAAACTTAAGTTTATGAGTTAAAGAAGCTTTAATTATGTCAACACTTTTAACATTCTTCCTCACTTATGGCTTTTAGATAAGATTTGTAGAAGATCCAACAATTGGAGATCAATATTAATTGGAAAATAAATTATGACATCAAGAAGTTTGAAAACTTAAACTACTTCTCTGATACTATGTTAAATAATCACAACGTACTCAAAAGCTTAAGCATAGTTTTTATTGAATTATTTGACAATAACACATATTTCAATTGATAAGAGAACTATGCCATGAAAAGAAAAGAAGACAATTATTTGATTCTGGACTCAATATATCAAAGTCCAACAAAATTATTACATGAACATAAATTACAACATGTTTCTTCCCCTTGGTTGTTTTAACTTTGTCATATTTAGCAGCATTGCAACATGGATCCTCTCCTTTGTTTCATCCACGAACCGGAAATAAGCATGTCTCCAACTTTTTTTCAATATTAAAGTTCCAACAACTATCCAAAATCCGAAAGCATATCCAAGTATCACAATAATGCAAAACCACATTTTATCCATCTTATCTTCTTCATGACTATCATTATCATGAACATTATTATTCATTTCAATGGAAGGTTCACCTGCATTTTCCTTGGGGCATATAATAGAGAGTGGTTCCCCACAAAGATATGAATTGCCTTCATAACTGGATGCATCATTGAAGGTTGAAAGATGTCTTTCTCGAGGAATTGGTCCAGAGAAATTGTTGTTGGATAAATTCAACGCACCTAGTGAATTTAAGCTGGACATACTGTGTGGAATTGACCCAAAAAGTTGATTGAAAGAGAGGTCAAGGGATTCCAATGCTACCGATCTTCCAATCTCCACAAGAATGGTTCCTGATAAATTATTATGAGACAAATTTAACCCATACAAACCATTTATTTCCAATACTTCCATTGGAATGTGTCCATGAAAGTTGTTATTGGAGAGGTTTATAGTCACCATTGAATAGAGTTGTAAATAGAAGTAGTTCAAGGGGCTTGATTTAATGACTTGTGTAATGTAGCTCACGTAACAAAGTGCAAACGGATCTTCTATAGGGTTGCACACTACGTTATTATATGTTATTGGTCCTCGGTTTGCACTGAAATTGCCAACATTCGGTGGGATGTTCCCCACAAATTTGTTGTTGGCGAGAATCAAAATTTGTAAGCGAGGAAGTAACCACAAAGTTGAAGGAATCGTGCCATTGAACATATTGCCTCGAAGATTCAAAATTTGCAAATATTGAAACCTTTTTCCTATCCATTTAGGAATATTGCCACAAAATTTGTTCCTTCAAGATCCAAAACAAAAAAAAGTTGAAACTTCTCATGGCCATGAGTGGTTCTCCTTCAAGTTGATTTCTTGCCAAGTTCAGAACTTCAAGATTTAAGAGATTTTGGAATGAAATTGGAAATACTCCTTGGAGATTGTTTGATGATAAATCCAACATATCCAATTTTAGAACTGACAAACAACTAGAAATCGCACCAGATAGTCTATTGTTTGAAAGTCTAAGAAAGGATAGATTCTTCAATCTGCAAAGAGACTGTGGAAAGGAACCATTGACATGAGCATTGGAAATGATTAGTCCAATCAAATTTGGCATTTGATCATCAATGCTGTTTGGAAGTGCTCCAGTGATTTTATTATAGGAAAGATCTAGAAAATGTATATGTTTAAATCTTAACCATGTTGGTATGGATCCTATGATATTAGTATTGAATAAATTTAAATATGACTTTTCTTTTTTGTGTTTCAATCCATCGAGGGAATTCACGTTTACCAAAGCCCAGAATTGAGCTTACAGAAAAGATCTTCAATTGAAAAAGAGGAACCCAATTATGATTCATTTCAAAAGATAGAAGTCCATTTTCATTCATAAACAAAACTTCCAAACGAGACACATTAACAAAGTGGATTTCTGAAAGAACACCTTTGAAGTCATTCTCAGAAAGATCCAATTGAATGAGATTTGCAAGTTGTCCAAAACTTTTCGGAATCACTCCATCCAAATTATTCTCTCTAAGTTCCAATGACATTAAGTTTGACAATTTTCCAAAAGAAATTGGAATTCCTCCGTTAAGCATGTTATAAGAAATATCCAAGTCCTCGAGACTAGACAAATTTCCAAATGAAGAAGGAATTGGACCATAAAGTGAATTGTTTCTAAGACAAAGATACTTCAAGTTTCTTAATTCTCCCAACCAACTTGGAATTTTGTTCGACCCAAATTGGGCTCTTTCTAGATCAAGCCTTTCTAGACCATATTCTTGACAAACTATAGATAAATTTTCAAAACTTCCAAAAACGTCATCTTCATTAAGAAAATGGTTAAATGATAAATCCACACTTTTCAGCTGGTAATTGTTTCTAACCATTGAGGACAAACCACCTTGGATGCTGCTGAGCAAGTTGGATCCAAGATTCAAAGTGTTAGTATTATTTGGCAAAAATAATATTTCTTTTCAAAAAGATAAAATGACTATTTTTTAGATTCTTTATTAAAATAGGAAATATTTATTGAAAATCTATAAATAGGAATTTCCTATTATCTTTACAAAAAGAAAATTGGCTATTTATACACATTGAAGATCATAAAGCTCTTGAGATTTATTCCTAAATCAAACTACCGTTGCATCTGCTGTGTGCTTTGTGAATTTATTATCCTACAAAGCCTATGTATTTTGAAGTATTCGATATATCACTTGACTTACATACAAAGTTATTTGTCCAGTCATTGACATTGTGAAGAACATGCGTCACGAGAGGAGAAGGAATTAGGGGGAGCCTAATTATACATCAAGTGTTAAACAGGGGGAGCCTGTATTCTTATTGATAAGGGGAGCCTATTTCTAGAGAGTATCTCTTTTAGTTAATCAGGGGGAGCCTAGATTCAAGAGATACGTAAGTAACATAGTTGAAAGTGTTACTTAAAGACTGTTATTCTAAACTGTGGGTTTAGATTTGAACAGCACTATCTCACTTGACTGTAATCATTCTAACTTTTGTTCATACTGGGTTAACAATTCTGTGTGTTCTCTATTCTTACTCTATTCATCCTGAGTTACTTATTTAGTTACAACTACAGACATAACTAAATAAATATAGTAAATTAGACATATTTACTATTTCACAAAGTATCAAGATTTCTAAGATTACTCAACCAAGATGGGATTGAAGAATTATATCTATTACCATAAAGGTTTAGGAATCTCAGGGAAGTCATGTTTTGAATAATACTAGGAATTGGACCATCAAGCATATTATCAGACAAATCTAGATGTTGAATTTTGGAAAGAAATGAAGAATTTAAAGGAGCATAAATATGTTGGTAGATGTTTTGAAGACCACAATAACTCAATTTTAATGACAATAAAGAAGGAGGCAGAGCATTGAACACTTTCATCAAATCTAGACCTGATTTACTTTGAACTGCTGTTATACCACCCGAGTCAAGGTTTTCCAAAGATGAAAGACTGGAAACCCATTCAAGGCCATCAATAAACAACTCTCCCCGATGGTCTGACCCAGGCAAATAACCATTTTTATTGAAATCAAGGACAACCAGTTTAGTTAAATTCCCAAAAGCATGTGGAATTGTTCCATGGAAGAAAGTGAGAGATAGATTGAGATACATTAATTCCAACAGCTCAGCAAAATGAATTGGGATTTGAGTGTAGTTGGAAAAATTGACACTTAAATCCAAGTAATTCAAATATTTCAACTCAAACAAACTAGAATCCACACCATTACTAAGCAAAGCAGAGGAATAGGAATACTCATAATTTCCAAGATCAAGCTTGACGACATGACCGCCATTTGTAATATGATCGCACACTACTCCTTTCCAACTGCAACAATCAGTTCCTTTCCAAGAACCCAACCGATTAGAAGAATCAGTAAAACTTGCTTTCATTCTAAGCAATGATTCCCTCTCTTGTTTGATGCAAGAGGCTGTTGAAGGTGGATAGGAATAAAGAAGCATTATTAGAATGAGGAAGAGAGCTACCAAAGTTGTAGTATTCTCATCCATTTTACTTCACAAATTGGATTACACATGCAAAAGTTTTCATATTTATACATGAAAATTAATAGTGTAGCCGACTGCTTCGACCAAACTTCCTTGGACAATGACTACCAAACTATCAAAGCCTTGGGGGGTTTTTGTCGACCAAAGTCACCACCTACAGTAGTCGTCTAACTAGCCTTACTAGAGGTAGTGTTTAGAGTAAGGAGTGAATTATTATAGTTTTAAGTTATTATAGTTGACTTATAATAGTTTGTGTTTGAAGTGTAGATTATTTTAGTTTGCATTATAATAATACGTGTTTGTGGTATAAATTATTTTAGTTTGAGAAGTAAATAGTAAACAGTAACAAAGAAATATTGAATCTCAAATAGTAAAACCGTAGCAAATAGTAAATACTGTAGCAAATTGAGGGTTTTGAAATAATGTTTACTGTAACTAATTGATGATTTTTAAATAGAATTTACTGTAGCTGTAGCTAGAGGTAGTTATTATAACCTTGCATACTCCTCATCCCAAACGATGCCTAAATCTCTTCCCAACTCCGACGGCAAACTTAATAAAATGTATAAATATTGATTTAACCATTCATAATTTCCAATTTTTTCACTACGGTTATGAATAGAGGCATAAAATCCAACATTTTGTAAATGTTGATAAAGTAATTGTTTAATTTTGAAATGCTTTATGCTTTTTATGTGTAGTTAATTTCTATTCAATTCAAGTTAAATTTTGAATTTTCATCTTCGTCGTTAACTATTTGGAATTAAATCAGATTAAGAGAAATGGTTAGTCTTTGAGTCATTCGAGAGGGAGTTTCAGTTCGCATCGCTATATTTTTCAGGACAACAGAAAATTTTTGATAATGTAATCCTAAGTTTTTGGTTTTTTTCAAATATCTCATACCTCTTTCTATAGCATTTCAATACTGTAAATTAGGTTTGCTTGTAAACCTACATAGTAATCTTACACATAAGCTATGTCAGGTCTCGTACATTCAATAACATATTTTGAGATTGCATATGATGCTCGCATACACAGATTGGTT
Source organism: Cucumis cinereus (assembly GCA_037974625.1). Taxonomy (NCBI): domain Eukaryota; kingdom Viridiplantae; phylum Streptophyta; class Magnoliopsida; order Cucurbitales; family Cucurbitaceae; genus Cucumis; species Cucumis cinereus. The sequence continues at coordinate 14,025,855 of JBBPDJ010000023.1, forward strand.
AACACTATCACTAATGTTCTTGAACAACTTTACATTAGAATCATAAGAAGTACATGTTGGTTTACGTTCAAAGTCGTAATTATATTTCTTTAGAATATTTTCTATATAATGAGATTGATTTAAAGAAATTCCATTTTCAAACCTAGTTATTTTTATTCCTAAGATTACATTGGCTTATCCTAAGTCTTTCATTTTCAAACCCAATTTCAAGCAACAATGTTTGAAACTTTGAATAGAACATACTAAACTGTCTAAATAGAGTGGATATACAAATTTGAGTATGCAACGATTAATTCTCACAGTAAAAATTTCCTCAAGAACAATATGAGATTGAGAGCTTTTAGAGATAACCACAATGAAATTGTTTTGCAACTTTGAGGATCCAAAAGAAAATGAGAATTTTTGTTGTAATATTCTTGTGTGAATTATGGAGAACATGGAGAGTTTAAATAGAGGTGAACGATGACATCTAAATTTAATTTGGATCATTTGATTTTGAAAAGGAAAAATCAATAGTTGAGATTAGAAGAAGTAAAAGTTGAGATTAAAAATTAACCAACCATCACTCACATTTAATTAATAAATATTCAATCACTTGTTATAAATTCAATTTCCTATCACTTATTGTTAGTTAATTCAATCATCATTACTCATTTTAAAATTTGATCACCATTACTCATTTTTTAAATTCAATCGCCCATCACTCATTTTAAATTAAATAAAAATTCAATAATTAAAGTTCATTTTGTTTTTAAATTCCACCAAAATTCAAAATTATCCTTTTAAATTAAAACCAAATAAATTCAAAACTCACATAATTTTAAATATAGAACCAATTAAAATACATTCATTTATTTTTAAATCAAACCAAATTTCTAAATCAATTTTCTTTTTTAAATCATACCAAAATTCAAAATTAACCATGTGTGCTCTTGAGGCTCCAAATGGCACTTCTGGATTGGTCCATTTTGATGAATAAGCTGCCACGTAATCAACACAGGTATTTTTCGGTTAAGCTTATTTTAGTTATGTCTTTTTTGTCTGAGCGCTAATTTGAGTGATTTAAAAGGCGTCCGAATTGTTGTTCCAAGCTCTACTTATGAACTATTCAAAATAATAAAATTGTTAGTAAACAAATTTAGATTTATTATCATCAAAACATTAATTAATTTGAGATTAAGGCCTAAAAAGTCAACACATACTATTGTGCAAAGACTATTTTCAAACTTATAGATGCATTTTTCACTTTAATTAACTTTGGATCCTTTAGACATGATTAAGTTGTCAAATTTTTTATTTCATTACTTAGGAGCTTATTTAAGGTCATGGAGAGATTTATCTAAATTACATACTTTGTTCTCTTAACTATAAACTATGAAGCATTCAGATTGTTTCACGTAAATCTCTTCTTCAAGTTCATCATTTAGGAATGCGGTCTTTACATCCATTTGAAAACTAAAAGGTTGTTTAGCGCCGCAATAGAAATCAACACTCGAATTGAAGTGATTCTAGTCACTAGGGAGAAGGTGTCAAAAAAGTCTATGTTTTCTATTTGTCTAAAACCTTTTAGCTACAAGTCTGACTTTGTATTTGTCTAATGTTCAATTAGTTTGAGTTTCTTTCTTATAACCCATTTGCATCCTAGTTCTTTGTAGTCAGAGGCAGGTCTACCAAGTGTCAAGTTCTATTTGACTCAAAAGAATTAATTTAATCGTTTATTGCTTCTTGCCATAAGTTGACATCTACTGAGAACATGACTTCTTTTTTATCTTTAGGATCTTCTTCTACATTGTAGGTTTCAAAGTCATCTCCAAAGTTTTTAATTTTACAAATTCTCTTGCTTCTTCTAGGCTCTGGGTATGCTTCCTCATTCGACGTTTGATTCATAACTAAAGATAGACTACTAGAACTAGAGCCTACACTATTTCTTGATTTTAAAGAAAATTTATCCTCAAAGAAGTCAACATCATTTGATTCTATAATCACTTGATTATAAAACCTATAAATTTTACTATTTACTGCAAATCTTATAAAGACTCATTCATAGGCTCTACTGGTGAGCTTTATTGTTTTAAGATATGAAATTCTTCCATAGACTAGATACTCCCAAATTTTGAAAAATATGACAATATCCGTTTTTTATTCTTAAAGATTTCATAAAGTAAAGTTGTGTTTTTACAGTTAGATATTCTATCAAGAACATAACAGACAATTTGAATAATTTCATCCACCAATACAATGCATGCACGCCCTGAATTAAGTAATTACAGAATTGAGATAGAGTTAACTAAAATATGACAATTTTGACCAAACTTTCTTGGACAATGACTACCATTTTTAACAAAATGCCAAAGACTTGGGGTTTTGAGACCAAGTCACCTAGAACAAGCGTTGATTTAAGTCTAACAAGCATTAATAGTCTTTCCTTCACTCACTAAACCCCTTTCCCAACTCTTACGGCAAACTTAAACAAATGTACAAAAATTGATTTAACCATTATTTTCAACATTTTTTAAATGTTGAAGACGTCATTGTTTAATTTTGAAATCTTCTGTAATGCCTTATGTTTTATATGTAGCTAATTTGTGTCCCATTCAAGTTAAAATTTTGAATGTTCATCTTGGTCGTTAACTATTTTGAACTAAATCAGATTAACAAAAATTGTTGACTGCAGTTAATTTTTGAGTTCTTTTAAACGTGGGTTGAAATATAATTTAGATTAATTACATTTATAGTACATTAAATCAAGATATTAATCTTAAAATGTTTAGATGCGACAATTAAATGCAAGTGTCAAACTCATAGTGTATTTAGTTGGATTTTGATTTAAATGTAAGTTTGGGGTTATTTTGATGAGAGATTTGAAATACTACCGGGAAGATTTGGTTATGAAGATGTTAAAAATACACTTTTGAATTGAGGAATTTTCACATATAAAAAAAATATCAAAATATTTACAATCACATACTAAAATAATTTTTCATCTGTGATACAATCCATTTTTCAGCTCTCAATTTATTCTTGTTTTGCGAAAGACAGATATAGACTTTTATCTTTGTATATCTATCTATCTGAGATAGAAGGAGATAGATATATATTTTTACAAGATCATCATCATCTTCTTATTATTATTATTTGGGATCATCTTCTTCGATTATCCCTTCCTCATCTTCTTCTTCAACTGACTATATAAATAGACAATGATAGAGTTCTATCTCTGTCTATCTGAAATAGACAATTATAACATTCTATTTTTGTCTATTACAGATAGTCAGAGATAGGGTGCTATCTCACAGATAGACAAAAATATTTTTATTTCTATCTATCCCAGATAGCAGAGATGGATGCCTATCTCTGTTTATTTCTTTGTTTTGTGAAATAGATAGATGTCTATCTATCTTTGTCTTAATCTTCCGGATTTATTAGATTCAACTAATTCTTTCTCTCTCACAATAACGGAGAGACACTCAATTTCACCTATGTCCTTAATTTGAAAAGCCAATAGTATTTTTATGATAGAAAGATATAGAAGTCTATGTTTGACTGTAATGGATAGATGGAGATAGACATCTATCTAGATAGGCAAAGATAGTACTCTATCTCGAATTATCATAGACAGATATTGATACTCAAGATCGTTCAATAAAAGTTTGGATATCGCTTAATAAAAGCTGGAAGATCGTTTAATAAAAGTTCGTAGATCGCTTAATAAAAATTGTGATAAAAATTGGGAGATCGTGTAATAAAAGTTAAAAGATTGTTTAAAAAAAGGATCCCTTAATAAAAATTGGAATAAAAGTTGGGAGATCGTGTAATAAAAGTTAAAAGATTGTTTAAAAAAAAAGTTGGAATATCGTTTAATAAAAGTTAGGAGATCATGTAATAAAAGTTGGGAGATCGCTTAATAAAAATTGGGAGATCGTTTAATAAAAGTTAAAAGATCGTTTAATAAAAGCTGGAATATCGTTTAACAAGTATGTATTTATTAAAGATTTAATTAAACGATCTCCCAAATTTTATTAAACGATCTCTCAGCTTTTATTAAGAGATCTTCTAAACGATCTCTCAACTTTTATTGAACGATATTTTAATTTTTATTAAATGATCTTCCAACCTTTATTAAACGATCTTTTAGTTTTTATTAAACGATCTCCCAACTCTTATTAAACAATCTTCCAACTTTTATTAAACGGTCATTTAACTTTTACTAAGCGATCTTTTAACTTTTATTAAGCAGTCTCCAAACTTTTATTAACGATCTCTCAACTTTTATTAAAGGAACTCCCAACTTTTATAAAACGATCTTCCAATTTTTATTAAGCGATCTCCCAACTTTTATTAAACAATTTTCCAACTTTTATTAAACGATCTCCCAAGTATTATTAGGAGATCTCCTAACTTTTATTAAATGATTCCCCATCTCCTATTATCATGAATGCAATCTTGGAAGAAAAATACTCATAAAAACTTACACTCTCTTCATTTTTTTTTGGATCTTGCTCTGTAGGACAAAATATAATGAACGCAAATGAAAGAATGACTGAAAGTGAATACTAAGAGTGACCTTTAGTTCAATGCTTAGTGAGAATGTTGGTGTTGCATTAAGGGCGGAAAGAATCAACGAAGAAGAAGGGAGTTAGGTTGAGAAGATGTTTTAAAATTTGGGGTAAATATGGTATATCACATGGCAAAACGGTTAATGACAAAGAAAAGTTTTTTATTTTTAGGTTATTTGTGAAATTTGCCATACAAAATGTGGTTGACACAGAAAATTCCATAAAAGAACCCAACAACAAAAAAAACTTTCTTCTGACTGACCCATTCCTAAAAACTTATCCATGAGTGATCTTTTTGTCATTGAAATACCATAACTACCCCTAGTTAAAATATGACCGTTCAAACTCCTCTTGTCTTTCACACTTCTCATTTTCTCTCAAGTTTGTGCGACCGTTCTCTCAAACTCGTTTATGAAGCTTCAACTTTGACTAGCACTGCTTCAACTTTGTTTCGACTCGCCACTACTTCGTCTCTCAACCTCGACTTCGACCCTTTCAAACTCGTCTAAGGTATTTTCTCTTTGTTTTATAGTGAGTTTCCATTATTCGATTCTTCTGAGCATCTATGTATTTTTTTAGTTCGTTGAAGCATATTGTCTAAATTTCTCTAAATGAAGACCCATATTTTATTTCATTTTTTTTGTTACACAAGCTAACTTGAACGATACTTTATATTTTACTAAACGTTCTTGTAACCTAGACTAAACAATCGTTCAAGAAAAGTTAAATGATCCTTCACTTTAAACTAAACGATTGTCTAGAAATTATTGAACGATCTTTCAGCTATTTATTGAATGATTGTTTAGATTTTTATTAAATGATCGTTTACGAATTATTGAGTGATCGTTTATCTATTAATTCGTTTAGTTATTTATTGAATGATCATTAAGTTTTTTATTGAATGATCGTTTAACTTTGTATTTTTTATTGAACGATCATTTAGCTTTGAATTGAATGATCACTTAGCTTTTATTGATTGAATTGTAGCTTTTATAAGATGACCTTTTAACATCATGTAAATGACTGTGTTGTGTTTTCTTATTGTAGTTTGCTAAGATGGTTGTCCCCACTGAGAAATATTCACCTACTACTGTTTCTTGCCAAGTCCACAAAGTAAATATCGTCATCAATTGTAACGACCCCATTTAGAGATAAAGAGGGTCTTTCGATACAAAAAAAAACAAAAAGAAGAAAAAAATTATACAATAATAATAATAATAATAATAATAATATTATTATTATTATTATTATTATTATTATTATTATTATTTTCTTATTATATTTTCTTTTTCGTTTTCTTTTTTTTCTCTTCTTTTCTGTTCCTTTTTCTTTTCTCTCTCTTCCTTTCTCTTTCTCTATCATTTCTTTTTCTCTTCTCTTCCGCTTCAGTTTTTCTCTCCTCGCGCCACACGCCTCACGGCGTTGCTGCTTGCATCTCTGACGCCGCTTGCACCTCTCCTCACGCTGCACACGTCACAGGTGCCGCTCGCGTCTCTCCTCGCGTCGCTCACATCTCCACGCGTTGCTCCTGTCTCCTCACGCCGCTTGCACAAGTTTGTGTCACCTCGCAGATCCGACGCCGTCGTTCAGCATCGCGCCACACACGTCTGCTCCACGCCGCATCGGATCTCACCCGTCTCCCTACTCCCACGTCCACCACCGGCAGATCTGCCCCTCATACCATAAGCCACGCGGCTCGCCTCCCTTTTTCGTGCATTGCGTCGCAACCGCTGTCGTTGCCTTCGCATTTCTGTTCTTGACTTGCTGTGTCGCCAAGCCAAACTTTGCCAGCTTTTCTTGGAGGATGAGTTATTTGGTAAGAAATCTTCGATTATTTATAAGAGTTTAAAATGGAATCTTGGCTATCCATTAGAATTATTTGGAGAACTCTTGAACTAAATAGGTTGTTTACCGTTTTTTAAGGAACGAATTGTTGGAATAAGTTGTAGCATCGTTGAGCGTTCTACGTAGGATTTCGAGCGATCTTTGGGTATGTTTTGATTGAAGCCTATGGGTTCTTTATCGTTCTTAGTTTAGCCATGAGGATTTATTGTTCATATTTCTTTTTAGGGTGATTTTTTAGGATCTTATTGGAGCAATTCTAGTTTCCAATTGATTTGGAGGTAAGGGGGTTCTCTACTGTCTTGCGCTCCAACTCTTAGTGTGTGAGTGTTTAAGTTGGTGCGGTCTATGTATGTTATTTTCATGATGTCTGGATACCGTTGTGATATTACTGATGTGTGTGATACTTTTGGAAAACTATCATTGTGTGTGAATGCTTATGGGATTGCATAACTGAACTATACTATTGTTGTGCATAATGTTTAACAATGATGCCTATGTTATATATGTTGTGTGGTCTTTGTAACGTAGAGCATAGTTGTTGTTATGCATGATGGTTGGGACAATGATACCTATGTTATTTATGTTGTGTAGACTTTGTAACATAGAGTATAGTTGTTGCCATGCATAACGACTGGCGCTATACTACAAATGTTATATATGTTGTATGGACTTTATAACGAGTAGTATAGTTATTATTATTATGCAGAAAGACTGGCACATTGCTACCTAGGTTATATATGTTGTGTGGATTTTATATCCTCTGGTATGGTTATTTTCTGTGCATAATGACTAGCGTGGGTGGTACTTTGCTGTGTGACTGTGTGAAACATAAAAGCATGACTACTGGCTAGTGCTGCATTATGGATTAGGATAGACGTTGTTCCTGTCTCTGGGTCACTTGTTGTACTCTGTAGTGGGACGGGTTCGCTACAGTGTGGCACGCGACTTAATGATACACTATGATTTTTTGCTTGTGTTCACATAGGTTTCTAGGTTGACCCTTGCATGTTTGGTTGTTAGGGACTCCTTAGTGGACCATTATTACTGTGTGAAACATGGTATTGGCTTAATGGAGAATCAACGACTACCTAGTGGAGTTAGTAGAGAATTTTCCTTACGGAGCATATTTATATACTATCATTTCGTCTGTTTTGTTTTTCAGACAATGGTAAAGGGAGACCGGCGAGGGACAAGAAAGACCAGTGACCATGCCACAGGCACCACATGGTTCAGATGCTTCTGCACTTGAGATGTTGTTCTATTTTTAGACTTTTACGAATTTATTTTACTACGTTTATCTTGTTGTTTTTCGTATTGAACTTTGTTTAAAATAGGAGGGATCCCATTAAAGATGCGTTTTCAGGATTTTGTTCACTATTTTCTAGCATTTGAACTATCTTTACAAACTTGTTCTAGCGTGTTTTTTAAATGAAATGAGTCATTTTCTTTGTCATTATTTCTTAAATGTTTTATGGATTTCGTTGAGTAACGACCCGTTAGTTTCAAAAATCTAAGGCGTTACAACTGGTATCAAAGCCTAAGTTTTAGGTTCGATAGACTAACTTACGGAGTAAGTCTATGGTTTGGGTCCCAATGGTCACTGTGGTCTTTTGTCGCCGCCACGTACGCTTTCTGTTTTTAAGTTATTTGTTATGCTTATAAACAGCCTGAATGAACCAGAATTGATGTGGATTATTCGTTCGTGATTATGTTTCTAAGGATGTGTAGTTATTTTCTTTTAGGAAATGCCGCCAAGTAGAGGCGTCAGGAGAGGTGGACGGGGTGGACGAGGAGCAGGACAAAGACAACCTGTTGTACCGGCTATTGACCCCTCTGCATCTATCACACAAGCTGATTTGGTTACTTTAACAGCTCATATGGAGCAAAGGATCATTTCAGCAGGTCCCAGCAGCTCCTGCTCCAACACGAGCTGAACAGGAGGATCTGTCTAACTCACGGTTAGCTAAAGCGAAGCATCTGAGGGATTTCAGGAAATATAATCCTCAGACGTTCGATGGGTCACTGAAGTATCCTTCTAAAGCAAACTTGTGGTTTTCATCGATTGAAGACATCTTTCGATACATGAACTGTCTGGACAACCAGAAGATACAGTATGCGGTATTTGTACACAGAGATAGGGTCATTATTTGGTGGAAGTCTGTTGAAAGAAGGTTGGGTGGAAATCCCGTGTTATTACGTTGAAGCAGTTCAAGGAGTGTTTCTATGAGAAGTTCTTCTCTTCCAACCTCAAGGATGCCAAACGACAGGAATTATTGAATTTAAAGCAGGGACGGATGATCATCGAAGAGTATGACCAAAAATTTGATGAACTGTCTCGTTTTGCTTCAGAGTTGGTGACTACAGAGTTGGTTCGACCAGAAAGGTTTGTGAGAGGCCTAAAAAAGGAAATTAGGAGTTTTGTGCGAGCTTTTAAGCCTACTACCCAAGCTAAGGCGTTGCGTTTGATAGTAGATGCAAATGATAAGGAAGATGAGGAATAACCAAAACCATTAGGACTAGGGGTGTGCATAAGTCGGGTTGAGTCGGGTTGGGGGTAAATTATGGACCAACCCGAGGTTCTCGGGTTGGCAAAAGTTGAACCTTAACGGTACAATGTGGAAGGGTCAACCCAACCCAACCCAATCCTTAATTTTTGGGTTGGGTTGGGTGGGTTACCAGGTTGTTTTTTCTTTCTTTCACAATTTAGACTAGTTTTTTATTCTTTCATTTTTTTATTAAAAGTTCAATTTTTCCAATAAACAAAATGTAATATTTACGTAAATGCTCTAAATATGTTACATCAATTTTTAAAAAAAATTATAATCAAACAAACAACAAGAATTTTATGTAACGTCAAGTGGTTTACTTTCAAATACATTAAACCTAAGTTCATGTAAAATCCAAGTTTACATTCAAATTCGTTCAAAATAGGAATAAAAAACATTAAAAAGTTTAGTTCTACATTTAAATTCATTAGATAATAATAATAATAATAATAATAATAATAATAATAGTAATAATATAAAACCGAGTTGGTTGGGTTGACCGGGTTACTAAATCCATAACCCAACCCAACTCGAAATATATTTTTTAAAAAATTTTGCAATCCAACCCAACCCATACAGTTTGGGTTTGGTAATCCGGGTTGGTCGAGTTACCGATTTTTTTTAACATCCCTAATTGGGACAAGAACCTTTCTCTAGGCAGAAGAGGAAGGCTTAGCAAAAAGCAGTAGAGATCCCACGGAGGAGCACGAGGATGAGAGGCGCACATGGGCATTACCGTCAGCAGTCCGCTAAAGCGGGTGCTACGAAGAGGCAAATACCTGTATGTGACAGTTGTGGGAAGAGACACCTGGATCGTTGTTGGAACGAGACCATAGTTTGTTTTACTTGCAAGCAACCAGGGCATATAGCGGTGAATTGTCCCAGTAATTCCTCTAGGTCACGAAAAATTAATCAGTTGTTTCATCTCAGAGGAGTGGAAGTCGAAAGCAAGGTCGAGTTTTTGCCACCCATCGTGAGGAAGCAGAGAAGGCAGGCACTGTGGTAATAGGTACACTTCCAATCTTGGGGCATTATGCATTAGTGTTATTTGATCCTGGGTCATCTCACTCTTTTATCTCGTCGATCTTTGTAAAAAATGCTTGTTTAGAGGTGGAACCTCTTGGTTTTGTGCTGTTTGTGTCTACTCCGTCAAGAGAAATTATGCTTTCTGAATAAAAAGTCAAGGCATGTCAGTTGAAACTAGCAGGTTGTGTGCTAGAAGCAACTTTGCTAATTTTGAACATGCAGGACTTTTGTTATACTAAGCATGGATTGGTTGGCTGCTAACCATGCCAGTATAGATTGTGCCCAAAAGGAGGTAGTTTTTAATCTTCCAGCTGAGGCAGAGTTTAAATTTAAAGGGCCAGAGATTGTGGTCTTGCCTGAGGTGATTTTGGCTTTGAAAGCAAGTAAACTACTTAACCATGGTACATGGAGTATTTTGGCACGTGTGGTAGATACTAGAGAGGCTGAGACCTCCTTGTCGTCAGAACCTATAGAAGACCTACCTTGATTTCCCCCTCAGAGAGAGATTGAGTTTGTTATCAAACTAGAACCAGGTACAAGACCTATATCTAAAGCTCCGTACAGAATAGGTCCAGCGGAGTTGAAAGAGTTAAAGTTACAATTACAGGAACTGCTTGACAAGGGTTTCATTTGACTAAGTGTGTCACCATGGGGAGCACCAGTGTTATTTGTTAAGAAGAAGGATGGTTCGATGCGCTTGTGCATCGACTACATGGAGTTGAACAAGGTTACGGTCAAGAATAAGTATTCGCTACCTAGAATCGACGATTTGTTTGATCAGTTACAGGGAGCTACTGTATTATTAAAGATTGATCTGCGATCGGGATATCGCAAGTTGATAGTAAAGGAGACTGGCATTTCCAAGACAACATTTCGTGCGAAATATGAACATTATGAGTTCATAGTGATGTCATTCGGTCTGACGAATGCTCCTGCAGTATTCGTGAATCTGATGAACAGAGTGTTCAAGAATTTTTTGAACGCCTTTGTTATTGTCTTTATTGATGACATCTTGGTTTACTCCAGAACAAAGGTGAAACATGAGGAGCATTTGCGAAAAGTTTTGGAAACTCTAAGATCGAACAAGCTTTATGCTAAGTTTTCTAAGTGTGAATTTTGACTGAAAAAAGTGGCCTTTCTTGGTCATATCGTGTCTAGAGATGGAGTTTCGGTGGACACAACGAAGATTGAAGTTGTTACCAGCTGGTCTCGACCCTCTACGATCTCGGAGGTTCGTTGCTTTCTAGGCTTAGCAAACTATTACAGGCGATTTGTAGAAAAATTTTCACGTATAGCCACCCCTCTGAATTATCTGACCAAGAAGAGAATCTCTTTTGTTTGGACCAAAGCTTGTGAGGACAGCTTTCAGTGCCTGAAGCAAAATCTCATTACTCCACTAGTTCTTATAGTGTCGGACGACTCAGGTAGTTTTGTGATTTACAGTGATGCATCGAAGAAAAGTTTGGGTTGCATTTTGAGACGGCACGGGAAGGTGGTCGCTTATGCGTCCTGTCAGTTGAAGAATCATGAACAGAATTATCCTACGCATGATCTGGAGTTAGCAACAGTAGTTTTTTAGCTCAAGATTTGGAGGCATTATCTGTATGGAGAAAAGATATAGATTTTCACTGATCACAAGAGTCTTAAATACTTTTTCACCCAGAAGGAGTTGAATATGAGACAACGTAGATGGTTGGAGTTGGTGAAGGACTGTAACTGTGAAATACTATACTACCTTGGTAAGGCGAATGTGGTTGCTGATGCTTTAAGCAGAAAGGTAGCTCATTCAACAGCTCTCATTACCAGACACACTCAGCTACACCAAGATTTCGACCGAGCTGAAATTGCGGTTGTAGTGGGGAAAGTCACCTCACAGTTGGCACAGTTGATGGTGCAACCGACGTTGAGACAAGGGATTATTGTTGCTTAGGGTAGAGATCAATACATGTGTATGAAGCGTCACCTAGTTGTGACAGGACAAGTCGTAGGATTTTCTGTATCTCTTGATGGTGGGCTCCTGTTTGAGAGACGTTTGTCTGTTGCAACAAATAGTGATGTTAAATATGAGTTATTGTATGAAGCTCATAGTTCTTTGTTCTCTATGCATCCTGGTAGTACCAAGATGTACCAGGACTTGAAACGTCTTTATTGGTGGCCTCACATGGAGAGAAAAGTAGCAGCTTTGTTAGCAACTATTTGGTGTGTCAGTAGGTGAAAGCACCAAGGCAGAAACCAGCCAGTTTGCTACAGCCTCTTGGAGTTCCAGAGTGGAAGTGGGAGAACATGTTGATGGATTTTATTACAGGGTTGCCTAAGACAGCGAAGGGTCACAGTGTGATTTGTGTCATTGTGGATAGACTCACCAAGTCAGCAAATTTTCTACCAAGAAAGACTACGTATACAGCGAACAAGTAAGCACAGTTGTACTTGAAGGAAGTGGTGAGATTGCATGGTGTTCTCGTGTCGATTATTTCAGACAGGGATGCTCGTTTCACCTCTAATTTGTGGAGAAGTCTTCAAAATGCTTTGAGCACACAATTGAATTTCAGTACAGCTTTTCACCCACAGACTGATGGTCAAATTGAACGTTTGAACCAGACATTGGAGGATATGTTGCGAGCATGTGCTTTAGAGTTTTCAGGAAGTTAGGACTCTCATTTGTACTTGATGGAGTTCGATTATAACAACAATTACTAGGCTACCATTGGCATGGCACCGTTCGAACCCATGTATGGTAAGTGTTACAGGTCTTCTGTGTGCTGGAATGAGGTTGGTGAGCAGAGATTGATTGGTTCTAAGTTAGTATAGTCCACTAACAAGGCCATTCAATAGATTAGAGCACGCATGAAAGCCGCTCAGAGTAGATAGAAGAGTTATGCTAATGTAAGGCAGAAAGATCTTAAATTCGAGGTGGGAAATAAAGTATTTCTGAAAGTAGCACCCATAAAAGAGGTTTTGCGATTCGCAAAGAAAGGGAAGTTAACTCCTCGTTTTGGTGGACCGTTTGAGATTCTTCCAAAAATCGGTCATGTGGCGTATCGGTTAGCATTGCCACCGTCTTTTTATGCAGTCCACGACATTTTCCACGCTTCGATGTTGAGGAAGTATGTAACAGACCCATCGCACGTCATTGATTACAAATCACTGCAGTTCAATGAGAATATGAATTATGAAGAGCAACCCGTTAAGATTTTGGCTAGAGAGGTGAAGGTGTTACGCAACAAAGAAATTGGGTTAGTAAAAGTTTTGTGGTGGAATCAGCAAGTTCAAGAGGCTACTTGGGAGCAAAAGGATGTCATGAGAACTCTTATCCAGAGTTGTTCGAGGATTAGAACTTTCGAGGACGAAAGTTCCTTAAGAAGGGAAGACTGTAACGACCCCATTTAGAGGTAAAGAGGGTCTTTCAAAAAAAAAAAAGAAAAAAAATATATATCTACATATATATATATATATAATATTCATAATAATAATAAATGAATAATAATAATAATAATAATAATAATATTATTATTATTATTATTATTATTATTATTTTCTTAATATATTTTCTTTTTCTTTTTCATTTTTTTCCTTTTCTTTTCTGTTCCTTTTTCTTTTCTCTCTCTTCCGTTCTCTTTCTCTTTCTCCTTCTTTTCTTCTGCTTCAGTTTTTCTCTTCTTGTGTCGCACGTCTCCCTACGTCACCGCTTGCATCTTCGATGTTGCTCGCACCTCTCCTCGCGCCGCACACGTCTCTGGCGCCGCTCGTGCCTCTCCTCGCGTCACACACGTCACAGGCGTTGCTCGCGTCTCTCCTCGTGTCGCTCACATCTCCACGCATCGCTCGCGTCTCCTCGCGTCGCTTGCACCAGTCTGCGTGGCCTCGCAGATCCGACGCTGTCGCTCAGTGTTGCGTCGCGCCAAATCTACTTTGTGTCCCTGCTCCCACGCACGTCGTCGGTGGATCTGCCCCTCACACCACAAGAGGCTCGTCTTGCCTCCCTTTTGTTTTCGTGCATTGCGTCGCAATCGCTGCCGCTGCCTTCACATTTCTGTTCTTGACTCGCGGTGTTTCCAAGCCAAACTTCGTTGACTTTTCTTGGAGGATTGGGTGAGTTTGGAAAGAAATCTTGGATATTTATTAGAGTTTTAAATGAATCTTGGCTATCCATTAGTATTGTTTAGAGAACTCTTGAACTAAATAGGTTGTTTACCGTTCTTGAAGGAACGAGTTGTTGGAATAAGTTGTAGCATCGTTGAGCGTTGTTCGTAGGATTTTGAGCGATCTTTGGGTAAGTTTGGATTAAAGCCTATGGAGCCAAAAGGATTTATTGTTCGTATTTTTTTTGTTTATGGTGATTTTTATAGGATTTTTTTGGAGCAATTCTAGTTTTCAATTGATTTGGAAGTAAGGGGGTTCTCCGTTGTCTTGCGTCCCAACTCTTGGTGTGTGAGTGTTTAAGTTGGTGCGGTTATGTATGTTGCTTTCATGATGTGCAGTTGTCGTTGTGATATTACTGATGTGTGTGCTACTTTTTGAAAACTATCGTTGTGTGCGAATGCTTATGGGATTGCATAATTGAACTGTACTGTTGTTGTGCATAATGTTTGCCAATGATGCTTATGTTATATATGTTGTCTGTTCTTTGTAACGTAGATCATAGTTGTTGTTATGCATAATGATTAGGACAATGATACCTATGTTATATATGATGTGTGAACTTTGTAACATAGAGTAAAGTCGTTACTATGCATAACGACTGGCGCTATACTACTAATGTTATATATGTTGTGTGGACTTTATAACGAGTAGTATAGTTATTATTATTATGCATAAAGACTGGCACGTTGCTACCTAGGTTATATATGTTGTGTGGACTTTATATCCTATGGTATAACTATTTTCTATGCATAATGATTAGTGTGGGTGGTACTTTGCTTTGTGACTGTGTGAAACATAAAAGCATGACCACTGGCTAGTGCTGCATTATGGATTAGGATAGACGTTGTTCCTGTCTCAGGGTCACTTGTTGTACTCTATAGTGGGACGGATTTGCTACTATGTGGCACGCGACCTGATGATACACTAGACTGTTTTAGCTTATGTTTCCAAAGGTTCCTCGGTTGACCCTTGCATTTTTTGCTGTTAGGAGACTCCTTAGTGGACCATTATTACTGTGTGAAACATGGTACTGGCTTAATGGGGAATCAATGGCTACCTAGTGGGGTTAGTAAAGAATTTTTCTTACTGAATATATTTGTATACTCATCCTTCCGTGTGTTTTGTTTTCAGGCAAAGGTAAAAAGAGAACAGCGAGGGACAAAAAAGACCAGTGACCATGCCACAGGGACCACATGGTTCAGATGCTTCCGCACTTGAGATGTTGTTCTTTTCTGAGACTTTTTACGGATATATTTTACTACGTTTATCTTGTTGTTTTTTCTATTGAACTTTGTTTGAAATAGGAGGGATCTCATTTAAAGATGCATTTTCAGGATTTTGTTCACCATTTTCTAGCATTTGAACTACCTTTACAAACTTGTTCTAGTTTGTTTTTAAATGAAACAAGTTGTTTTCTTTGTCATTAGTTCTTAAATGTTTTATGGATTTCGTTGAGTAACGACCCGTTAGTTCCAACAATCTAGGGCGTTACATCAATGTTAAGCTCACCACACAACAGATGGAAATGTTTAGAAAAACTTGTTTTGGTCCAGTGCTGGATGTGGACATGGTTTTTACTAAAATTGAAGATGTTAAGACGATTTTTATGGAAAACCTATAAGTTTATGTGATAATATGTTAGGACAGTTCGCTATGGAAAACCTAGAAGTCTATGTGATGATATGTTATGACGGTTTGCTACGAAAAACCTATGAGTTAAAGTTGATTTTAATGGAGAATTATTAATTAAAATTGAATATAATAGGATGGTTTGGTATGGAAAACCTATGAGTTTATGTGATGTTATGTTTTTTTTGTTGCTATGGAAAAACCTACGAGTTATGTGATGTTATGTTTTTATGGTTTGTTATGGAAAAACCGTAAAGCATGATAAATATGTAATGTGAATGTGAATGTTGAATTAAACTTTCATATATATGTGCTTATGCATGATTTGGACTATGGTAGCTATTAATCTTATCTATTAGCTAATATACCCTATGTATATGTGTGTTCTTTCGAGTTCACTAGTCAGATATGTGTTTCTTCAGATTCACTAAACAGATATGTGTTCCTTCGAATTCACTAGATAGATATGTGTTCCATCGGGTTCACTAGACAGTTATGTGTTCCTTCAGATTTCCTAGATAGATGTGTGTTTCTTCGGGTTCACTAGCTAGATATGAGTGATCCTGCGGGTCTATTAGTCAGTTATGCATGTTCCTTGGGGATCACTGAGATGTGTGTTCCTACGAGATCACTAGACTATGTGGCATAGGGTATAGGTTTAATAAGAAGTTAACAATTCACGTAGAGGGTCCAGTAGTGGGTCCCTTACTGGGTATTTTATATATTCACCATTTTTCATGGTAAAGAAGAGCTGACGAAGGATAAGATGGACCCGTGACCATGTATTGGAGACTAGTTTGACAAATACTTCCCCTTGTAGTTTTTGTGTTGTTATGATGATTTTAGTATGTTACGAACGATTAATAGACAATCTTTATGTTAAACCCATCAAATTTTATTTAAGTAACGGCTTCAGTTTAGGTTGAAAATTTAGAGCATTACAGAACGATCGTGTAGCAAATTTACACGATCGTGCAACAAACCTAAGCGACGATGTGGTTTCTATTATATTTCGTTTACTGTAGATGGACCTGCTCCTGGTGTTATCAGAGTCTGTTTGCATGTCTTTTTGTTACAAACTCCCATACCACATCTGAAACATCTGTAAATTTGTTATGAATCCTCCCCTTTTGACGGTATCTGAACGGTCTGACGTCGACCAACGCTTGGTACCTTCTTTGGTGGTAGAATGTGGATGTCTTTAAATTTTGGATGTCGTCTCCACTCTTATCTATGAGCAATAGGGTAAATCAGTTCAGCATAAGCAACAGACACACATTTACTTTGGACTATTTTGAGCATAATGTTTGGATATTGATGTTTGGAGGGGCCACCGCAGTTATCGCATGAGAACACGAGATTTCCAAGCAATCAAACTCCATGCATGTGGATGTTCGTGACTAAAGATCAACTATCCCCTCTAAGTATCCATCACCAACATTAATCGTATACATGTCCACTCGAGAAGCTCGATATGTTCTAAACATCATTTTAGCTTCCTTGATTAAGGACATTGTGAAATCAGATCCAATGGTTGTGCAAGCTATGACTTATGTCACTGAACATAGAACTCACCCTGCAACCAATCACGAATGGTTCCAAAAGATTTGTTATTGGAATTTAACGTGCATCCTTTAAGACTCCATTTAGGCGTTTAACTATGTTCATCGCCATCTTGTCATAACTACAATGGACTTGATACACTCGTTCCCATTGTTGGAGTCCAACCTCTTTAAGGTACGTTGTCATATCGAGGTACCGGTCAAGTTTAGCCCAATAAATTTGAAACTCATACATAAGTCTTGGCAGCCAGATAGAAATGTGTGATTATATCCTTGTTTTTTAACATATCCATCAGATTATTTCGAATGTGATATATACATAAAACATTAAGAAATGCAACTTATATTGTCTTTGCAATGGATAGGTGACGATCAAATATAATAACTAAGTTGGGAATGTTTCCTATTGAAGCCTTCAAATTAGTCATGAACCAAGACCAAGATGCATCATTTTCACCATCTACAATGTCAAGTGTGGTAGGATATATGTTATTGTTCTCATCAAAACAAGTTGGTATCAACAACATACCTTTGTATTTCTCGTGTAAGTGCATACTATCAACAATGATAACAGGGCAGATGCAATTAAAAAATCCACAAATGCACGAACCTAATGCCATGAATACATACTTAAAATATTGGTCGTTTTCTATCTCAACCGCGAAAAACATACCCAGATTTGCAATCTTCAATGTCTCCTCAATCACTTCTTACTTGTCGATGATTACCCAATCTAATTTCAAAGAGACCATGTATGGTCACTTGAGTATTTCTTGACTTTGAATGAATCACTTCCTTCCAATCTTGTGGGATGAACTCGCTATTTGCATTCCTCCATCAAACATTGTACGGTAAGCTTGTCATCGACTTCTTAACATGGTAGTTAAAATTCTTTTTATTGCGAATATTGAAAATTTAATTGATAAATCATGATTCGAAAAGAAAATTTGACCAACCCTTATATTATCATCATTGCGACATACATGGGTGATTGTGATTACATTTGTCATACGATGGGCCATCTGATAGTTGTGGAATATCTACAAATGGATGAGTTGACATAGTGGAAGGAATTTGTACATAATACATCACAACTAGTGGGGTATGGACAGATAGGGCCGGGACATAAATATTATCTGATGGAAGTGTTTGTGGAAGACCATATTCATTTCCATAAAACCGTGGAACACAACTTTCTTGTACATTGTGACCATCCCAAGATTCCTTCATGTCTTCATCCAAGTTACATGGGGCAATGTTATCGTACAATGGAGACATTGTGGGAACATAAAACCGTGGAACACAACTTTCTTGTACAATGGAGACATGGGGCACACTTGGAATCATCCAATTACACTGCTGATATATCCCATGTGTCAATTCTATCATTTTCTTTCAATGTAATTGATATGTAAAACGACATTCTGGATACGTCATTGACTTTAAAAAAAAAAAAAAGTTGAAGTCTTCATCATCAATTATATCAATTGGGACAGTTAGAACTCTCAAACATAACACCACTTGATATGCATATCAAACATATCCAAATTGATAGTCAGTTGATGGTGCAAAATACTCACAAGTTCATAACAAGTTATACCATTTTTTACCTTTACTCTTTTCATCTTACCCCGAATATAATTTCTTCTTAACTGGTCCCGTTCCCCATCAAATCTTACAAATATATGAAGCATAGCCATTGGTTCTAAACGATCGTGCAACCTACACTGAACGATTTAATATATTCCTAAACCACCACACAACTAATTCTACACGATCGTTCAATTTTGTATACACGATCGTTTATAATTTACATAAACGATCGTGTGGATTTTTTTGAACGATCGTGTATATTTTACGTAGACGATTGCTTAGAAAGACTTAAGTGATCGTTCCGTATTATTTATGATATAACTTAAGTTTATGTAAGCAACCTCCATTTCATTAACAAACAAACAAACAAACAAAACTTACATTCTCTCTATTTGGTTCTGAAGACCCCTCTCCTGGAACTGAATAAGAATGAAAGTGATGGACAAAGAGAAGTTTGACATGAAACTCCTAGAGGGAACGATTGGACAAGAAGATGAAGAGCATAAAATAAAAACGAGAATAAAATTGAATAATTGAGAGTGACTTTCTTTGTCCCGTTGTTGGTACAATTCAATAACATTCAATGTTGTTGATAGGGTATTAGTTGAATAAATGCTTTGGTAGAATGTATGTGTTTCATTGAAGACAATCACATAAATTTTCGTTGAAGAGAGACGAAAATCCATTCACAACACAATGGTTTCTTGATGAAATGATTTTAAGGGGTAGTTATGGTAGTTCACATGGAAAAAAGGTCACTCATGGATAAGTTTAGGAATTGGTCGGTCATAGAAAAGTTTTTGGTTTTTTGGGTCTTTTATGAAATTTTCCAATTGGCACAGTTCAATTCCAAAAATACCAAACAAAACCTCGGGACTCCTTTAGTAACCTTTCTATTTTATTTTTTATTTTATTTTTTTGGAAATTAAGTTTAGACATCCCTTCCACTTATGAATTTCTTCACAAGTTATCTACCTTCTTACCACTAGTTTAAAAAATCAAGTCAAATGTGAACCAATTCTCAGTTTTTTACAATAATTTGTATGATTCTCATCCCTAAAAATGAATGTTCAATACCCAATCGCAGTAGTTCTACTATAATAAAATATATGTTACTTTTAAAAATGGAACAAATTATTGTAAATGACAAAACTTACGAAATATTTACAAAATATAGCAAATATTCAAATTCTTTTAATAATAAACACTAATATTAGTGTCTATTAGTATCTATCAGTGTCTATTACTGATAAGATCTAAAATTATATTTTGTAAATATTTTAGTTCATTTTTTTATCTAAAAAATGTCCCTTTAAACATTGAAGAGTTTTTAAGAGAGTATATTGTTGGTGTATATAGGATTTAAAAATTTAAAGGTAAAATTTTGATCTAAAATTTTGTAGATTATTCCTTCCTCGTTTACCAAGAATGGATGGAGTTAAGATAGGAATGGAGTTCCTATAATTATATTTAACTAGTTGTTATCGGACATTAATGGATTGTTTGAGGATGTCAATGCATTATGCATCATTTTCTACAACGAGTGATGTATGCAGATTGATAAAGGATAGGCATAGAAGACTTTTGACTAGACTTATGATGGATGTATGTTCATGAGTCATAGAAGAGGAATTTTTCTAAGTTTTCGATAAAAGGACTTGATTTATATGATTGGTTTTTATTTGTTAGTATACATATATGATAAGGACTATAGACATTCACATATCTCTACAATCGTAAGATATTATCCACTTTGAGCATGTACCATTCTGGTACTCAAAAGGTCTCATATCAATGGAGATGATTGTCTACATTAGTATACCCATGATTGAAGGAAATTGAATTCTTGCAAAAGCATGTGATTCTCATGCAATATGAAAAACAATTTTTCTAAAACAAAATTAGCATACTAATCATATAAGGATAAACAAACATATATCGTATGCTACTAATGAGGTTGGAAATAGAGAGAAGTTGAACTTACCCATGAAGATTCCAACCTGCATGATTTTCTCTTTCAAATCCCGTAAGATCACTATCCATGTCATGGTCTCAAACTCAATGAATCTTGAAGAACACACCACATTATCTTTCTCATTATTCTCTTGAATTATTTAAAGAATTAAATGTGTGGGCTTAAATTATTAGGAATAAGAAGTGATTAGAGACAGAGTGTAGAGAGTAATTTTAGGGAGGAATGTATATAGAATTTATTATGTAAAGACTAGACATGAGAGACTAGAGAGAACTAGTAATTAAACGAATGCATGCCCCTAAATTGTGCATAATGACCTATATATAAGTCTAGTTTACTAAATCATATTCAATACAAAATTATTAATATATAATATATATAAATATCTCATAATTATGAATATCTATTATTCTAACAACTTAATTAGCCATTAATTAACCTAAACATGGTGTATTAAATCATATTTAATACAAAAAAAATTAATAATTAATATTTATAAATATCTCATATTTATAACTCTATATATAATTATTATACACGAATCTAATGCATATGAATTTAATATTTAAATCTTATTTAAATATTTCTCTCCAATAGTTTGAATTATAAATCATATCTATAATTAACTATATTTGTTACTATATCAATATACATTATATTTTATATTAATTATATTAATATAAAATTCTATTAATCAATTTGAATAATTCAAATTATTTCCTATAATTATCTGTAGTGAGCTAACATAGAGACCTAATGGACCGACATATTAGAAGCTTCAACGATATGAGATTAATTAATTAAACTCTTTTAATTCAATTATCAATATTCATTAACTAGCAGTCACCCCACTAAAAACCGATAACTACTCTCTTCCCAATATAGATATATTTGTGTCTAGGGGTGTTCAAAAAAATCGATAACACAACTATCCCGAATACCCAACCCAAACCGTAAGGGTTGGGTTGGGTTAAATTTTATTTTGGGTTGGGTTGCAAAATTTTAAAAAAAATATATTACGATTGGGTTATAGAATTTAGTAAACCGGTCAACCCGACCAACTCGGGTTTATTATATTATTATTATTATATAATGAATTTAAATGTAGACTTAAATTCTTAAATGTTTTTTATTCCTATTTTGAATGAATTTGAATGTAAAATTGAATTTTACAAGAACTTAGGTTTAATGTATTTGAAAGTAAATACTTGACTTTACATAAAATGCTTGTTGTTTGTTTGATTATAAATTTTTTAAAAATTGATGTAACATATTTAGAGCATTTACGTAAATATTACATTTTGTTTATTGCAAAAATTTAACTTTTAATGAAAAATGAAATAATGAAAAACTAGTCAAAATTGTGAAAGAAAATAAAAACAACTCAATGACCCAACCCAACCCAAAAATTAAGGGTTGGGTTGGGTTAACCCTTTCATATTGAACCGGTAGGGTTCAATTTTTGCCAACCCGAGAACCTCGAGTTAGTCCATAATTTACCTTCATCCTGGCTCAACCCGACTTATGTACACCCCTATTTGTGTCCATAGATATAACCAATCAACCATGAGTTGACCCTTCACAATTGTTCATTACTACAATTTAGTCAAATTCTCGTTTTACCCCTCTAGTTACATCTATCCTCTTAAATACCAATGATTCCTCTAATGTAAAAATAGCTTATAGTCCAATTATAAACTAACGCCTCTCGAGCCAGTGAGAGGTTGAGGCCAAGAAATGAGAATGAGTAAATTTCATCTTATGTATATGTGTTCTTAGCTCCTTACTGAGATAAATCTCCAAAATGGTAGGCTTGTTGAGATGACTATCAATGCCACTCTCACTCATACACAACTTATTGTCGAACCCTTTTTTTTTTTTTGTTTTTTTTTTTTGGTAAAATTTAACTTGAACAATCTAAATTAAAGATTTATTTAATGTACAACAACTAAAACTGAATATTTGAAGGTATAGGGCCTAAACTTAGAAAAAATATTCTAAATTACAGAGATCAAAATGATATTTCAATCTAAATATTAATTTCTAAATTTGAGGACTAAAATTGAAAGAACTCTAAAGTAGGGGGAGCAAATGGTATTTGAACCTAAATATTAATTTCCAAGTTTGAACCTATCAACAATGAAATAAATCCATATGAAAAGCAAGAAGTAAGATAGTATAAACTTATTCACTCCAAATGGTGTAATACCAAAATCTGAATTTTTGTGAGATGATTCTCATCCTCAAATGAGGGGAGATATATTGTATTTATAGAAAAAGTGTACAAGATATTAAGGAAATCTCATAACTACCCTTCTACAACTAACTCTCTTCCGTTTACAAATAATTCTGTCTCACTCTTGGGTACTATCAGCTTCTCTTTCTTTAGTAAACTTCTTCCCACTGATGATAACGAACAATTGACTGCTGCCATTCTTCTTGCTATTGACTCCTTTATCATTTTTCTTGCTCAAAGGTAATAAGATAACCTTATTTTCCATCCATTGAAACTCAGAAGTGTTCTACCTCTACCACCCCTTGTGAATGGTTTGAGTATCATATTACCATGGACGCCCCAACAAAATATGGCAAACATCCATCTCCAAAATGTCACACACCACTTGGTCTTTGTAGCTATTTTCGATTGAAAGAGGAATCAAGAAAATCTCGTTCACTTGTGCTTCATTTCTTCACCTTGAGGTTTAAGACTGTCACAAGTTTCTTTGACACAAAATTTTCACTACTACCTCTATCAATAATGACATTACACATCTTATTATGGATTGTGCACTAAGTCTTGAAAAGTCAAAGCCTTTGAGGGTGAGATTCTCCCTTTGGTGCTAAAAAAACTCTTTGAAGAATGCAAGAAAACCTATCTCCTTCATCGGGTTCAAGCAATTTGGCTCATCCTCCATGTTCTCTCCTTCTTTTTCACAAGAATCTCCATCTTCATCTACAAAAGCCATTGTTTTCCTTTGTAGACAAGCATTCGACAAATGCCTACTTTGGCCACATCGATAGCACTTGCCAAGTGAAGGGCGGTTGTATGGATTTTGAGGTTTCTTCTTGGAGTCACTTTTTTCTTTCTTTTCACGACTTCCTTCAGCCATCTCTAGTTCTTTCTCTTTCGAAATCGGTGGCTGGTTTTTAGTAACATTTGGTGTGGTTGCCTTCTTGTTCACATTAGACTCCCATAGTCCTCTTCTTGAAGCATTCTTGAAGCTTAATTCATTCATCTTTTCCACTGTTTCCGCAAAAGAAATTGCTTTGGAAAACCGATTAAAAGGTTGGAGTCCTACTTTCTCCTTAATATACATGCGTATACCTCCCACAAATCTTGTTATCAAGTGTTGTTCATTCTCCATCAAGTTTGTTCTCAAGTTTGTTCTTACACCCAAACGATGAACCTCTTCAACATAATCAGCTACCATTCTTCCTCCTTGTCTACAATTTTAGTATTGATTGTACAATGTTTGTTCATAATTTAGGGGTAGAAATTGCACCTTCATCAACTTCTTCATCTTTTCCCAAGACCGAATTTCCTCTTGCCATTCCTTTGTCGATTCAACTCTAATTGATCCCACCATGTCGAAACACCTTCATTCAACTTCAAAGCTACTAAGTGAACCTTCTTTTTCTCGGGAGTATTCATGTAATTGAAGAAGTTTTTGGTGTTCTTGATCCAATCTAAGAAAGACTCTATGTTGTGCCTCCCATCATAGCTTGGTAGATCAATTTTCATCTTGAACTCTTGAGGTTCTATAATTTTCTCTGAGCTATCTTCTTCAATAAAAGTTGTCTTGCCTTCTTTCTTGAAATTTTTCTTACTGAATTCGAGCACCCTTAGGTTCTCTCATGCCCCTTCTTCCTCTTCTTCCCCATTCTTGGACAAATAGTGGTTGCATCTTCTTGATGTTGAGGCGTTGCCGGGATTTCATCAATCTTTCTTGTTAGTGCTTCCAAGATCTCGTACTGATTTCATCTATTTAAATCTCCCACAAAAGTCTCAACGTAAAACAAGCGTACCGTAAATGATCTTGGAGAGGGGACGGCAATCTCCTCCACCTCTTGTTCTTGGTGAGTATTACCACCAGCCTACTGATTTCTCCTTCCGGCCATCAATCCAAGGATTTTCTTAGAGCTCTAATACCAAATTTGGTGTAAAACCAAAATCTGAATTTTTATGAAATTGATTTTCTTCCTCAAATGAGGGGAGACGTATTGCATTTATAGGAAAAGTGTGAGTACAAGATATTAAGGAAATCCCATATTGATTATTGGACAACTAACTCTCTTCCCTTTACAAATAATTCTCACTCTCGGCTACACCACCAAACAACGTGAACTTACCAATTATTGATTATTGAACTTGTTATGGATTCCTACGTTGGCTGAGCTCTTCCAAAATAATCTTCCATCGCAAAGACATCAAGAGCCACATTTGCACAATTTTTTTAGCCTTCAAGTAAATTAACAAGATCTTGTTAGATCATTCAATCATCGGTTTGACGAGACTGTAAGAGCAATCTTTCTTAGATAAGAACCATTAAATTACTGAATGGAATAAGGAGAAACCCCAACACCTAAGGTTATTACAACAAAGATTTCCGATGAAGAAAAGAGTACTTAACTTTGCACCAATAAAAAGCTATAGAGAAAGAGACCAAATCTAAAAACCTATCAAAAGAGGAAAAAATCTCTAAATAGATTACCATTGTGCTCGCCCCAAAGAGTCTAAAAGAAAGCACACGTGTAATTTGCCAACCAAACCATCTTCTTAGTCCAGCAAAAGAGACGTGAGGATGTCAAAAATGTTATTAGAACATGTTAGATACCGGACCAAAAGCTTCCAAAATAATGTCGGAAACGACAAGCTTAATGGCGTAAAGACAATGCACAAATAAATAAGCTGGGGACTCATCAATCTTATAAGGTATTGTTAGGATATGCCACTTCTAATGTTTTTTGTGCTTATATGTGCTTCAAAAGATGTTAACATGGCACTTTAGAGTTAAACCACCAACCCATAACAATAATGACATACAAAACAAATGACAAATCATAATTTGTGAAAATATAACGCAGCCTCTCAAGACACCAATATTTCATTCCAATTTTTTGTCTTTACTTCTTTTAGCCTGATGTTACCATGTCCATTGTGCCATGATGCGGCCACTTCATGAAATAGTTTGAGGGAACATCAATAGAAGTACGTAGGCAGAATAAACTATCCAGCTGAATTCATCAACAAAAATGAGATCTTTTGAGCTTGAATCATTCCCATCTCAGAAGCCAAGTGTGTAACATTTTAAATGAGAAAAAGCTGAACTCAGGCATATGTATTTTGTATTTGAAAACTATTCTGCCCATTTTTTTATTATTAAGGTAGATTCTTCTATTCCCTTCATAATTTTGTTCCATCTTTATTTGTAGTTTTCGTAATACAGAGCTTAGCATTTAGCAACCTTTGAATCTGAAATCCTACCTCATTGACATCATTGAGCCTCATTGACATCGTTGAGGAGCATGCATCTTTTCATGGTGTCTGTATCATTGCCACTCAAGTCTGGATGGCACACTTCAGAGAAATTCAGTTAGGCCTTCTTATCCCTTCTAAGCTAGCATCTGGAAGCTATGAACGAGCTCATCAGACACCTGAGACAGGTAATCACAAATTGATTCAAAGAAACAAAACTCTACTTAAAATTAAAATTATGAAGAAAAAAAAGAGTGATCTACTTTAGACAAAATAAGGGTACTAGTGTTTTAGGTTTTTCTCCATTTAGTTGTAAATGTACTAATATTCGTAATTTTCCACTTCGCACATTAAAAATACTCAGTTAGAACCTTCAAAAAAAAAAACAAAACTATTAAATTTGTTAACAAAAAATTAATGTATCATAACCATCATGAGTTGACCTAGTGTAATAAAGGAGAGTCTCAATAACTAAGAGGACATGGTTTCAATTCATGTTGGTCACCTACTCAAGAATTAATTTCCTATTGTAGGGTCAAACAAGTTGAACCGTGAGATTAGTCGAGGTGTGCGTAAACTGGCTCAGACACTCACGGATATTAAAAAAAAAAGTTAATTTATCATTAAGTTATGGTTTTATCAACATATTTGAACACAAGTGCCACTTAGACATAATTTGGTGCATAGGTCTAGAATCTTAAGCTTGAGAATGTTAAGCCTAGGGATTAGGCTGGAAGGTTTAGATACTCTGGGTTTAAGAAAACTGTGTTTAGACTAAAAGTTTAGGTAGCCTAGGTTTAAGAAAATTGTGTTTGGACTCCAAGTTTAGGTAGTCTGGGTTTAAGAAAACTTTGTTTGGAGTGCAGGCTTAGGAAGCCTGGGAAGGAAGTGCATATTTCTAAATTGAAATATTTTCTTGTATTTAATCATCGATTATATTTTAAATTAGTTTAAATTTGTCATTTTAGTATAGTTAAATTTAAAATAAATCTAAAAAATTTATAAGAATATATTTTTTTTTTAATATTGAAATAGAGATCTGACTAAAATTCTAATTTTTTTTTAAAGAGGGGTACGCCAAGGCCCAAGCAATAGTGCAACGCAAGGGCAATGCTCAAAGGCCCCAATAGCAAGCTATTGGGATGTGCCCTCCTAAAAAAATAAATTTAATATCATGTGGGCCAATGGCCCATCGTATCAGATATTAAACTGATAAGAACAGATATTACACTCGATCTTAGCCAAACGGCTGAGAAAGGTATTTCTAATTTTATTTGATTTATTGCTTTTAATTTGATATTTCGATTTTACTAGGTTTTGAAATAATATTTCATAAGCTTTTGCCAATTTAATTAATTTAAAAAAGATTCGGTTTTTTAACCATAATTTACTAATTTCAAATTGAAATAAATTATTATTTTAATCATGAATTCAATTTATTGAAAAGAAAAAGACAAGGTATACGTGGAAAACCCTAGTGCAGAGAGAAAAAACCACGATAGAAGTCGTTCTTATTATTTTCTAATGATCAAAAGAGTACAAGAGGAAAGAATATATATAGGCTATAATAAGCCCTAACAAAAATAGGGTATAGTAAATTACACAAATACCATTGGGCTATAAACACTCCAGTAGACCCTAATTTCCAACACTCCCCTTAAGTTGGAGCGTAGATGTCAATTAGACCCAACTTGTTAACACAATAGTCAAAGCTATGACTGAGTAACCTTTTGGTGAGAACATCAACAATTTGTTGACTAGAAGGAATGTACTAGATACAAATACTTTAATGTATGTCTATGTCCCCATGTTTTGTTCTGCATGTTGAATTGGGTTATTGGCTACGCTTATAGCAGCTTTATTGTCACAAAGGAGCTTCATAGGTAACTCACAGTCGTGGTGAAGATTAGACAAAACTTTTTTGTAGCCAAATCTCTTCACAGATTTCCAAACTCATAACTCTGAATTTGACTTCAGAGTTTCTCCTAGTGACAACTCTCTGCTTCTTACTCCTTCAAGTAACAAGATTACCCCACACAAAGGTACAGTAACTGATCCTGCCCAGTCAGAGTCGATATAAGCCTCAATACATTTTCTGTCAGTTTTTCGAAACATCAGACCTTTACCTAAAGCAGTTTTCAAGTATCTTAGGATGTGATTCACAGCTTCCATGTGTTCTTTGTAGGGTGCTTGTATAAACTGACTAACAATGCTAGTTGCATAGAAGATATATGGTCTTGTGTGGGATAGATAAATCAACTTTCCCATTAAACGTTGATACTTCTCTTTGTCAACAAGAACTTCGTCACCAGGATTTTCCAGTTTCGCATTGAATTCCATAGGGGTATCAGCAGTTCTGCATCCATACCTGATTCCTTTAACAACTCAAGAGTATACTTCCTTTGTGAAACAGAGATCCCTTCCCTCGATCGTGTCACCTCCATCCTCAGGAAGTACTTCAGATTCTCTAGGTCTTTGATTTCAAACTCGTCACCCATCTTCTTTTTTAGCCTGATAATCTCAACAGTATCATCTCCTGACAAGACAATATCATCGACATACACAATCAACACAACAATATTCCCAGATTAAGACCTTTTTGTAATGTGTGACAAGAATGTTCCTAAGAGAAGCCTGAGATTTAACAAAGGTGGTACATCTGCCGAACAATGCCCAAGGAGATTTTCAAACCATAAAGAGATTTTCGAAGTATACAAACCAAACTGAACTTCAAAGCATTGAGGAGGACTCATGTACACTTTTTCTTCCAAATCACCATTTAGGAAAGCATTTTTTACATCAAGTTGATAGAGAAACCACTCTTTATTGACTGCAACAGAGACAAGAACCCTGATTGTGTTTAACTTTGCCACAGGAGAAAAAGTCTTTGAATAATCAACCCCATAAGTCTGAGTGAACCCTTTTGCAACAAGCCTAGCTTTGTACCTGTCTAAGGTCCCATCCGATTTGTACTTCAGAGTGAACACCCATTTGCATCCCACTGTCTTGTGCCCTTTAGGAAAAGTGCAAAGATCCCATGTCTTATTCTTTTCAAGCGCTCCCATTTATTCCATGACAACCATCTTCCACTTAGGACTTTCCATAGCTTCAAGTATGTTCTTTAGAATTGTTGCAGTGTCGAGACTTGCAGTAAACGCCCTAAACTTAGGCGATAGATTACTGTAAGACATGTAATTACACATAGAGTGCTTCGTACAAGACCTAGTACCCTTTCTCAAGGCATTGGGCATGTCAAGAGAGGGATCATAGCTCTTTGGCTTGTTTGAGTCATCTGGGCTAGTCTCACACACCTATGTGTTTACTAGAGTTACATCACTCCTAGCAGTCCTGTTGTCTTCTGGAACTATCATACTAGTCTTGTCCTCCTCAACCACATCAACAATATCATCTTCAACACACAAATTATTATTAAGTTCAGTAGTACCTTGAGCTTGTGTTGATTCAGATTCATGGATTGGAGCCGGTGGAGCAGTATGGGGCACCATTTCCTTTCTAAGATTCTTCCTGTAGTAAGTTATCTAGGGGACTTAGACGGTGGGTAGAACAGTGTCATGGAGGATGGGTTCAAGAGGCTGAGTAGGGGCTACAGGTGTTATAATATATAGGCCTTAATTGTAATTTTACACACTATCTAGGGTTTCTACATTCTCTATATATATGTATTTGTACTATGACTTTATGTGATATAGAAATACTTTTCTCTCGAATTACTTATCTACATGGTATCAGAGCATCTAGGTTTTATTTAGGGTTTGAGAA
>JBBPDJ010000023.1:14064767-14084079 GCA_037974625.1 Cucumis cinereus
CCCCCCCCCCCCCCCCCCCCCCCCCCCCCCCCCCCCCCCCCCCCCCCCCCCCCCCCCCTCCCCCCCCCCCCCCCCTCATATAATCTTTTAATTCACCGTTCAAAAATGCATTTTTCACATCAAACTAATGGAGAGACAAGGCTTTATCAACTGCAACAGAAAGGACCCGGATCGTGTTTAACTTCGTTACAGGGGAGAAAGTCTCATATCCCATAAATTTGAGTAAACCTTTTCGATACAAGTCTAGCCTTGTACCTGTCTAGAGCTCTATTTGATTTTCAGAGTGAACACCAACTTGCACCCAACTATTTTACGCCCTTTTAGGAAGAGCACAAGGATTCAACGTATTATTCTGCTGAAGAGCTCTCATTTCTTCCATGACGGCAATCTTTCACTCAGGAATTTCCATACCCATATGTATGTTTTTCGGTATTGTTGTTGTATCAAGGCTGGCAGTTAATGCCCCGAACTCAAAAGACAAATTACTGTAGGACAGCAAGCTATACTTGGTGCAAGACCTGGTGCCCTTTCTCAATGCAATGGGCATGTCAAGAGAGATATCATAATCCCTTGATTTGTTTGATTCTACATCAGCAATGGTTTTTTTTTATTACCTTTTCCAACCTGAGGAAGAGTCTCATCCTCTTGTGCTTCTGTCGAAGTTTCACCACTGCTTGCAACCCCGTTATTCTTTGGATCTAACATATCAATCTTGTCATTCTGAGCAAAATCAACACATAAATTAGTATTATCAAGGTGAGTAGTACCTCAAACTTGTGTTGGTTCAATTTCATGGATCGCAGCCGGCAAAGCAGTAGGGGACACCATTTCCTTTCTCAGATTCTTCCTGTAGTAAGTTGTCCAATGGACTTGTTCAATGGGTAGAACGATGTCATGGGTACTCTAGATGGGTTCAAGAAGGTCAGTACGGACTCAAAATGTAGACCGTTAGTCTCTTCGCTTGTACTCTCCCCATGAAGATGACTAACGGGGAAGAAAGGTTGATCCTCAAGAAATATTACATCCATGGATATGAAGTACTTTCGGGAAGAGGGGTGGAAGTATTTATAACCATGCTGGTTAAGGGAATACCCAACGAAAACACATTTCTGAGCACGAGGGGTAAACTTAGTTTGGTTAGGGCCATGACTATAGGACAAAGGCAGTGTCCCCAAAAACCCGAACAGGGATATCAGGAATAAGCCATGTGTAGGGTATGACTCCTTGAGGCATACAAAATGGGTTTGGAGTTGGAGGACACGGAAAGGCATTCGATTAATAAGATGAGTTACAATGAGAACTGCATCCTCCCATAAGTACAATGGAAGTGCAGTAGACAGCATGAGAGACTGTGCCACCTCAAGGATGTGACAATTTTTTCTTTCAGCCATCCCATTTTGTTGAGGGGTATAGACACACGAGCTTTGGTGAACAATGCATTTAGAACACAGAAAGTCACGAAGGGTATTATTGAGGAACTCCTAACCATTATCACTACGAAGAATAGCAATTAGTCTCAATAGTAGTGTAAACTTGTTGAAATATTGACGAAACCTCAGATTTATATGTGAGGAGAAAAACTCATGTGAGACGGGTATGATCATCAATAAATGTCAGAAACCATTGTTTTTCCGAAGAGGTGATGATATTCGAGGAACCCCAAACATCACTATGAATAAGAGTGAAGGTTGGGAAGGTTTACAAGGTTGAGATGGAAACATGACTATGTTATTTTGCACGAATGCACATCACAAGACAGTAAAGAGACATCAACATTATTAAATAAATGAAGAAATAAATATTTCACATATTGAAATTTGAGTGACCAAGGCGAAAGTGCCACATGAAATCTTTTTCTGATGTTGCAAAATAGAAAGACAACAAACTAGTCTTATAACAATTCCTAGAGGAAGCATCATCGTCAAGGAGATAAAGTCCCCTATTGTGTTGGGCAGTGCCAAAGAAAATATTATCTGGTGAGAAGGCAACTTGACAATTCAGATCTCTAGTTATCTTACTAATAGATAGTAAATTGTAAGATATTTTGGGTACATGCAGCACATTTTGTAAAATTAAACCATCAAAGGGAGAAATAGGACTCTTGCCCGCAATAGGAGCAAAGGACCCATCTGCAATCCGAATCTTTTCATCACCAACACTCGAAAGAGATGATAGAAAATTATCATAGGATCCAGTCAAATGATCTGTAGCTTCTAAATCAAGTATCAATGGTTTCTTACCATTTATGCTGAGGAGACTTAAGGATTGAGAGGCACTTGATTGAACGACCTCAAAGGAAGAGACACCATGGTCACTTTGACAATTCACCTGAGGTTGTGATTGCGAGGCACTCGTCAATTCACTCATAATTTCACGATACAGATCCATCTTCTGCCAAATTTGGGACAATGTGTTAAAGTATGAGGTGACATTCATCGTCCCCTGTTAGCACTCATGAGCCTGTTTATGCAGAGTGTAAAAACGAGATGCATTTTGTCTTTTAGAATATAATTTCTGAACTGCATCCCAGATATCTCGAGCAGCACAACATACAACAACGGTTCCCCTATCTGAGGTTCCATACTACTAATCAGCAGTGATCAAAGTAGGAAGTCCTTCTTTCCAAATACGCTTTTGAGGATCCTCTAGTCTAGGTCTTGGTATCAATTAGATACCCAAACTTATGACACCCCTCAAGGACAATTTTAATGGACTGAGACTAGGAGAAAAAATTCTGACGATTCAACTTTTCTCCTGAAACTAACCCTGTGGAATTCCCATAGAGCCAGACAAATAGTTTGCAATAGTTAAAGTAGGAAAAGAGGCTACCGGATTCTCTAGATACATTGGTAGACTGAAAGGAATGTCAGAATTGACTGTACTGGAACTTGGGTTTGTGGAAGTACCTAGGACTGCCCTAAGAGCAGTGATTTGTTGTTGAAATTTGTCTGAAGATTGTTGTACCATTACTGGGGATAAACCAATTGAATCTTGATGTTCATAACTAGGCGATGCATGATGAGAAAGACCCGATTGTTGCGGCAAGGAATTTACCTCTGTGATAGGCGGACGACTCACTAATCTCAATTTCATGGTGTATATTTCGACTAAGGTTTTCATCAAAGGGTTGTGGTTGCACTAGAATTGGACAGATATGCAAGGACTAAAGATAACGATCAACAGCGGCTTGGATAGCAGTGGCAGTAACGACAGCGAAAAAATCGATGGCTCCAACGACGGTGGCAACAGTTGTGGCTGAAGCAAGACTAGTGCAGAACTAAGGTTATCTTGCACCAGTTGGTTTTCGCCAATGGCGGATAGAGTTTCGTCACCACGCTCGGATACCATGTTAAACAGTAGAAAAGAGAGCACAAGGTTTACGTAAAAAACCCTAAAACAGGGAGAAAAAACCACCATAAAGAGTCTCTTTTATTATTTTCACCTACAATGAAAGTTACAAAAGAAGACAACTTTCTAGGTTTTAGCAAGTCCTAACACAAAAAAGGAAAAAAAATTAGGGTAAAGTAAAATATTAAATACCCTCAGGGTTATAAACTATTGACAAAGTCCCTTATTTCCAACATAAATGAATAAAATAACATACATCTATTGTTATCTCATCGCTTGTTAGAACCTAATAACTGGAAGAATACAAATAAATAAATAAATAAATAACTAACCCTTATTTCAGCCGGTGAGAACATAAAACGGAGAATTACAGTCGCAGGAATTGAAACTTTTGCATCGTCTCGACCACCTGCACAAAATAAGAAGGAAAAAAAACCAAAATTTATTCCAGAGAGGTAAAAAGGGAAATTATTCCCAACAGACTTTTTTATGAGAAACTATTCCCAAACAATGATTAGAAGAAAAGGAGACGCTGGGCCAGGGGGCAGGGAATGAGTTAGGAAAATTCTTCTCTACTGGGTCAAATGGTGATGAATCCATTCACAATTTGTACCTACCTTTATTCCATCCCATTCCTTTTACACCCCTTTTGAACCAAGGATATAATTCATGGATCCTGACTAATTATCTTTACACCTTCGCATGAGGGTTATTATTAAAACATGGATCCCATCCAAAAACATGTTGACCCATATCCAAGGATTCAAACCCCAGCTCTCAATTATAAAGTAAAGTGATCAAGCTTTTTAGAATCTGACATATCTAGCAAAACACTAACTGAACAGAAAAGAAACACTGATAAGCTAACTTACATGCTATGAATAAAAAAAAAGTAATATTATAAAAGTAAGAATAACAATAGAAATAATCGACATATAGAATGTTCTTTACATGTTCAATAGTAGGAAAAAGTGAAAATCTTCTAGGAACTAAACACATACCCCAGCCAAGTATCTTATCTTCAACCTTTTTAAGCTTCTTTTTCTTCTTGTTGTCTACTTTTTTGGATACAAATTTATCCCCTGCTTGTGGAAGTTCATCAAATAAAATAAAAGGTTAATAACAAAGCGCTTGGTTGTCACAACAGTGAGGCCAAAAAATTCTAGTAAGTAAAGGAAAAGAATGAAAGTGATGTTAAAGTGATGTTAAGAAATGAATCCTTAGGGAGTACACAACACCTTTTTGTTCAAACTTAGCTTGAGTAACAGACATTAGCATTTTTCCACCAGGACGAAGAGATGTGCCATCCAAAATTTGCATAGCGAGCGCAACAGAAGGTTCCTATGCAAACAAACAGAGTATTTGAGTCCAAACGATAATATCACTTAGGAACTATACGAGGATAAGGAAATAAGAGGTGGATGGTAAAAATGAGGATGACAAAATTACCTTCATATAGGAGACTAAAGCATCACCCTTCTTCTTCCCTGTCTCTCTATCAACATACAACTTAACACGGGGTTTTTTGGTTTCAGGATCCTGAAAAATAAATAAACCACCACTGTTTAGAAGAACAGAACACATTTGTAAGAGAACCATATATTCAAAATACAACACATGCTTCAATCAATAGCATACACCACTCGCACTTTAGTCATAAAGAATCTTCTTTGCTAACCAGTGCAACCCATAAAACTTTTTCAAACGCCATTTCATAATTTGATGATCAAAATACTGATATAAACCTTAAACCCTAAACCCTAAATTCCATTAAATTCAGTAATTTTTACTTTTTCCAATTTTACCTTTTCTGTAAAAAGTTTTCCTTAATTTTTCTTTACGACCTTCATTCATTTTTCCTTGTATAATTCTTCTCCCCTCTTTAAATTGAGGGTTGTGTATCTTTATAGAAAATAAGAAGAATTTTGTGTATTTAGAAAATACTACATGGTATCAGAGCAGTAAGGTTTCACATCTGAAACCCTAGCGTCACTTCAAGGGAAAAAAAGGAGAATCGTGAAGACTGATCCTTCTTCCGGCGAAGCTTCACGTAGGAAGCCAATTAAAGATCCCAGTCATACCAAATCAGAGCTTCACGTCAGTCGGCATTGCGTACTTCATAAATCGCGTTAGGTTTGAATCGTTGTACGCCAACAAATCAAAGATTCGTGTCGGTTGAAATTAAGAGCTTCATATCTAAAACAAAATCGACCAATTTTTCTGGGATACAGGTCATCGAAGCAAATTGTACCAGCCTAAGCAAGTTGCACAATTTTTTTTCCCTAAATCGGTTCAGGCTTGAAGGATATCCAACAGGGTCAGGTTCGGGTCTAAACCAATCAGCCTCTTGGGTTTCGGGTCTCGAGCAATTGACCTCTTGGATTTTTTTAAAAAAAGAGCACGTCCAACCAAGTTCAATCCAAATCTGGTAGCCATGTGTTATTTCTTTTTCTTAAATTGTTAAAAGGGAATTTCCAAGTACTAAAAATCTTCTCTACAGAATTTACCATTCTTTATGGCATCCTTAACTTCTGTGAAGAGATGATACTTCCAATTACTAATCACAAACTAAATGGAAGATATTATCTCCCTTGGTCACAATCTGTTATGATCATATGTGGAAAAGGAAAGGAGATTATCTATCAAACAAAAATCCCCATCCCAGACCAAGCTGATCCAAAATACAAGACATGGAAAGCTGATAATAGTATGGATATGTCATGGCTAATCAACTCCATGACGACTGAGATTGGTGAAGGATTTTTGCGATTCTCACCTGCCAACGAAATCTGAGAAGCAGCTCGTGAAACTTATTCCAATCAAGAAAACACAGCAGAATCATTTGAAATTGAAGGCAAAATTCACGAGCTACGACAAAGGGATATGCAAGTTACTCACTACTTCACTCAACTATCTCGTCTTTGGTTGATAACCGATTCAATCAATATCAAAGTTACACAGGAGCTGATAATCGGCAACAAAAACAAAGACCATGGTGTGAGCTTTGTAGAAAACCAGGACACTAAAGAAGTGTGTTAGGATATTCATGGTAAACCTCCAGAAACAAAGGAACAGAGAATAGAAGTGGAAAAGCCTACCAAGAAAGTACAACAACTAAAGGTAATGTTACCTCTGAAAATAATGTGTTTACTAAGGAGCAGCTGGACCTTCTCCAAAAACTCTTTGGTCAACCCAAATCTACTCAAAAAAACAGAACCAAGTGTGGCATTAGTTGCACAATCAGGTAACTTTCTTCATGTTTTCAGTGCAACCAAAGAAAATTTTAACACTTGGATTGTAGATTCTGGAACCTCAGATCATATAACAAGTGATATTTTTCTTCTAACTAATTATGCTTCCTATAGTGACCAAACCACTATAAAAGTTGCTGATGGTACTCATTCTAAAGTGATGGGAACTAGAAATTTCTATATATCTAAAGATCTTATTCTAGAAAATGTGTTACATGTCCCAAACCTTCAATGCAATCTTCTTTCTAAGAGCAAAATAACCCTTATGAAAAATTGCATTGCAACTTTTCACTCACATAACTGCATATTTGAGGATTTGAATTCAGGGAAGACGATTAGCGATGCTAAGGAATCCTCGGGTCTCTATATATTGAATGTCCTCAAATCTCAAGTCAAGGAGTTAGGCCTTAGCAAATCTACTTTTGTTGCTTCTAAAGACAATTATGATAGTACAATAATGTTATGGCATAACCGTTTAGGACATCCCAATTTTCTATATTTGAATCGACTTGTTCCATATATTTTTTAATAAAAGTTCTCAAGTTCAATGTTAGTCTAGTGAAATGACAAAATTGGCTCGATCTTCATATCTGGTAGGCACTTATAAACCCTCTCATCCTTTTTCTATGATGCATAGTGATGTTTGAGGACCTAGTAGAGTTAAGAACATAACAGGAGCAAAATGGTATGTTTCCTACCTCTAGGGAAGAAAACGGTAGGGGATGCAAATGAATTTTCACCTTCAAATACAAAGCTAATGGGGAAATAGACAGACTCAAAGCCTGACTTGTTGTTAAAGGGTTCGCCCAATCTTACAGCATTGACTACCAAAATACATTTGCCCTTGTAGCAAAATTAAACACTGTATGTGTCCTTTTCTCTTTAGCAGTGAATAATGATTAGATACTTCATCAGTTAGATATAAAAAGTGTCTTCCTTAATGGAGCTCTAGAAGAAGAAGTATATATGGATATACCGACCAGTATAGAATCAACAAAAACTATTAAAAAGTTATGCAAACTCCAGAAATCTCTTTATTGCTTAAACCAATCACCTAAAGCCCGGTTTGAAAAGTTTTCAAAGGTAGTATAAAGAACGGGTATTTGCCGTGTCAATCTGACCATACCCTCTTTGTCAAACATCCTTGCAAAGGAAAAATAGCAATTATTATCGTGTACGTTGATGACATTATCATTACAGAAGACCATGAAGAAGACATAAGAAATCTAAAGGTACTTTTAGCCAAGGAATTCTAAGTGGAAGACTTGGGGAATCTTAAATACTTCCTAGGAATGGAAGTGGCACGTTCCAAGAAACGTTTGTGTATCTCTAAAATACATCAATCGATCTTCTAAAGGAGACAGGTATACTCAGGTGCAAGCCCTCAAATGCTCCAAATGACCCTAACTATTCCTTAGGAAAAGAAGAAGTAGATATGGATATATCGACCGGAATAGAATCAACAAAAACTGTTAATAAGGTACGCAGACTCAAGAAATCTCTTTATGGCTTAAACCAATCCCCTGGAGCCTAGTTTGAAAAGTTTTCAAAGGTAGTAAAGAACGGGTATCTGCAGTGTCTATCTGACCATACCCTCTTCGTCCAACATCCTTGCAATTATTATCATGTACGTTGGTGACATTACCATTACAGGAGACCATGAAGAAGAAATAAGAAATCTAAAGCTACTTTCAGCCAAGGAATTTGAAGTGAAAGACTTAGGCAATCATAAATACTTCCTAGGAATGGAAGTGGCACGTTCCAAGAAAGGTTTGTGTATCTCTCAAAGAAAATACATAATTGATCTTCTAAAGGAGACAAGTATGCTCGGGTGCAAGCCCTCAAATACTTCAATTGACCCTCACTATTCCTTAGGAAAGAGAATACATTGGTCAATAAGGAACAATATCAAAGACTTGCTGGGAAGTTGATGTACTTAACTCACACTAGACTTGATATTTGTTTTGGAGTAAGCTTTGTGAGTCAATTTATGAACAACCCCACTAAAGAAAATATGCAAGCTGTTTATAGGATACTCAGGTACTTAAAAGGAACTCCAGAAGAAGGATTATACTTCAGAAAATCCAAGAAAAGAATTATTGAAGTCTTCACATATGCATATTGGGCAAGCTCAAAATTGACCGATGATCAGTGACCTGAAGAAGTAAAAAACAAGTTGTTGTAACTAGGAGCAGTGCTGAAGTTGTTGAAGGAATATGGCTCAAAAGCAACTTACCAGAACTAAGACTCACTACAGAAGAACCAATGGAGGTCCATTGTGACAACCAAGCAACTAGAAGTATCGCCAAAGATCTCGTCCACCATGACCGCATAAGACATGTAGACATTGATCGACACCTCATCAAAGAGAAGATTGAAAACAAAAGCATATCTCTCAACCACATACCCACCAAGATGCAGATTGCTGACATACTTACCAAAGCCTTACTCGAACAGTTTTCATGCATTAAAGACCAAGCTGGATTTAATCAACATATACAATCCAACATGAGAATATTCTCCCATTAAATTCAGTAATTTTTACCTTTCCAATTTTACCTTATCTGTAAAAAGTTCTCCTTATTTTTTCTTTATGACCGTTATTCATTTTTCCTTGTATAATTCTTTTCCCATCTTTAAATCGAGGGTTGTGTATCTATCTAGAAAATAAGAAGAATTATGTGTATTTAGAAAATAATATAGATACCAGTAGAAACGACATTGGGATGAGTCAAGATGGAGGATAAACACCCGGTCCCTGACTAAAGACCCCATATAAACTTTGCAATATTCCAAAATATAAATTAACAAGATGAGTCCATGCTTCATACTTTTGTGTTGTAAGGTGGGTGGCACAAGAAACCTAGTGGAAGGATGAAAACTTCTTAAACAATGAAGATTGGTAGTTAAGATCTAACAAATGGATGAAACTTTTTCAAAGAATCAAGTTTGAATAGAAAAGCTAGAACTACATAGGATAATTTCTGGGTAGTACCTAAAACAAGAAATTTAGTTTTGGGACTACCATCCTTTTGCTTCTCAGATATGGTTGAATGAAAAAGAATTGATTATCTGTGGTGGGAAAAATTGAACTTCAATTAACATGGAACTGTGGGAGTGTGGGCTAGTTTTAATTTCAACCTCCACATTTTCGAGGATCTACACATGCATAATGTCATAGCCATGGCCTATAGCCAACCCATTCAAAGTGGTTTGGGTCAATGTATTTGTCTGATTCTTGCGATTTCACTCTATCAACACTCTAGACCTAAACCCATTTAGGTCTTGCAAATTTAGCAGGACCCGCTCATGATCAGTGCAAGAAGCTTGATTGGTTCAATTCCAAGTCATGAGATGGTGGCGGTGGTGAGGAAAAGGCACACGTAGACACAATTTTAGATTTTTTTTTAAATTTGGCTTCTTGAACTTATTGTGGAATGCTTGGATAGAAGACGTCAGAACTCTCTCTAAAAGAATTGAATTTGTCTGGATAAAAAAGGGTGATACAGAATTATTATTAATTTAATATTGTAAAATTGATTTGTTCATATTTAGGAATAACTTTTGTATTTGGATCTTTTAGGTATTTGGTTATTATTTAGATTTTGTTCCTAGTTTGTAGCTAACCCTAAATTGTATCTTTAAAAAGGTCATATGGCTCTTGGAAAGGACTAAGATGAAGATTATTATTATTCTCAACCTTTAGGTGATCAGTGTCATAATCCATTTAAATGGTTAGTGTGTGTTTGATGATTCAACGTAAGGCAGTGGCAGGGGATTGAAACAGAGATCACCTGTGGTCAATCAAAACTAGGTGCTTGAGACAATGGTAAGCCCTGAGATGGCATTCATGCCACTGGGGGCTCGAAGGGAACATTTTAAGAAGAATAGTGTTGAGAGGTATGGAGAGTAACATTCTGAAGGGAATTTAGGTGAGCAAGATAGGTTAACAGTCTTATCTTTAGTTTATGAAGCCAATGAAACGAATTTCATCTCTTTGGAAAAATAGTCCTCTGTTAATCCAAGTCATTTTTTCAGTCTTCAGGTTTAAAGTTTAACATAGGTAATTATTAGGTACTGGCAATTAACTATGATGATGATGAATAGAAGCTAAGTGTGCAGTGGTAGCAAGTTTTTCTTTACTTTTTCTTTCTTTTCCCTTGTTTTTTTCTTTTTCTTTTTTTTTTTTTTTTTTTTTTTTTGTGTGCGTGTGCGTGTGTTTAGGGCCAAAATTGATAAAACTGGACAAGGTAAGGGCCAGAATTGATCTTTTCACTAAAAGAAAATATGTATGAAATATGGAGTCAACACAACCAGGACACTGTACGTTTAATTTATCCACTCATGTTAGCGTAGCATATCAAACTATAGATACCTCCTTTATTATTCCACACTTTGAAAAAACTTCCACAACCTGCAACATAATAACAAAACGTTACATCATCCTATGAAGACAATTCTCAAAGATACAGCTATTAGTACACTCCTAAAACATACTTCATCAATAGTAACATCCTCTGGCAACCCTGTTACGTAAACATGTGTATTTATTTTTAGTTCAAACCAACCATCAGGACCTTTATTTGCTTCCTGCAGAAGACATTCGAAAAAAAAAGATCACGTTAGAATAGCAAATAATTTTTCTAAAATGGCCCCTCGTCTACTCTCAAATAAATTATTGATACAATGCTAGGAAAAACCTTTTTTTCAACTTGATTGCCAGACAATTTTCTCTTCCCATTCTTTTTGGTTTCAATCTCCTCACTTTTTCCGTTAGTTTCTTTTGTGACATGATCTGCCTCAATGGAGGTGGAAGGAACAGAATCACCTTCTTCCTTGATGGAGGTGCAACGAGCATCTTCTTCAAGTTGTGGAAATACTTCTTCTTCTTGCATGAAAGTCATCTCTTCAGGCCCATATTCCTCGTGTTTAAAAAATGCATCATCCTGTTACAAAGTCAGGTCATTAAAAATTATATCTATGTTTTATAATTGATACTACTCAAGCATTGTACAAATAAATGGATAGATCATTCAAAATTATTCAAAAGTCAAAGCTACATGAAGTTCATGCTCTCAAACTAACTGTTCTATACAAACCAAATAGGCTACACACCTCTATCACCTCCCTATCGGAAAGAGAGTGGTGGAACCAAAATGAAAAGGAATAAGAATTCTCTGACCAAACAAGCAAGCCTCTGACAAAATGATTTTCTTTTTTTAGGTAAGAAACATTTCATTGAATGAATGAAATTGGGAAAACCCCAAACACCTATAGGTGAATACAAATAGTTTGCCAAATTGAAACAAGAAAGGATAGACTAAAGTGCTTGAACGGATGCCCACAATTGCACCAAAACAAAGCATTAGATAAAACTTTATCTAGAAAAACTGTAAAAGCCAAAGCATTTGCTTCCATGAAAAGGGTGTCCAATAAGAAGAACTTCCATAATTCTTTTAATATGGTCAGGGAAAGTAATAGCCCAACCAAAAGCCCGTACAATTCCATGAGAGAATTTTCATTGGACACCTTCCTCACCCTCCAAAATTGCAAGACTAGCTGATTAATCGTAGCAAACTGTCGAATGCAGATTTTGTCTGACAAAATGATTTTCTAGGGACAACAGATGATACAGACAAGGAAACATAACACAAAGAGGTCTCTCCCTCACCCAATAATCTTTTCAAAAGTATGTGTCCCCCTCACCCACCACACAACGAACCAGATGGGCAAAAGGGAGCTCTTTCAAAATATATTTCCACAAACTGACAAAAGTACTTAACCCCTTAGAGAGCCACTCAAAAGAATGGGGACCTTGTTTACTAGTAACGATTCTATGGAAAAACGCCACAGCCATTTGGTTAACAAAGCTATGTTTCGCACCCTAAGATCCTCAATTTCAAGACCCCCCCAAAGAAACCAGTCTCTTGATAACCTTCCATTTAATCAAATGCACCCCCT
This sequence comes from Cucumis cinereus, assembly GCA_037974625.1. Classification (NCBI taxonomy): domain Eukaryota; kingdom Viridiplantae; phylum Streptophyta; class Magnoliopsida; order Cucurbitales; family Cucurbitaceae; genus Cucumis; species Cucumis cinereus. The sequence continues at coordinate 14,077,328 of JBBPDJ010000023.1, forward strand.
TGCCTTTATCTTCTTCAATCCTATCCCAAAGAAAACCGTGCATGAACATCTCTAGATTCTTACACACCTCACACGAGGCTCTAAAAGGGGAAAAAATGGACAGGAATGCCACTCAAGACCGAGTTGATCAAGCATACTTAGGATTGATCCCAAGAAGGAGACCAAGGTAAGAAGAGGAAAGACGGCCAAGATCACACCCTACCAACTCAACCTGTCATCAAAGCTTCTCCATGTCACAGTTGATCCCCATATCACTACACTTCCCTCTAATAATTCTCAACCTCCCTCAATTAATTCTCAACCCTGACGTCTCTTCAAAGAAGGCAAGAACAAGATTCAAAAGCAAGAGCGCTTGCTCCTCTGCAAAATAGAAAAAGAGTGTGTCACCAGCAAATTTAAGATGGGAAAGGGCTACCCTATCCTCACCCACCTAGTTTCAGCCAACTCTAGTTTGAAATCGATTTCTTGCTTTTTGGTTCCTTCGTAGTTGTAGTTAGTCAAGTGGGCGTTGTCGAAAACGTTCGTCTTCATCGAAGGTGGCATCGGATTCTGAGTCACCTTCGTTGGGTTCTTGCAATCGAAAGGATCTGAACAAATTTTGGGGAAATAGTTGTTGAACCACCACCATGGAGTTCCAATCAAGATGTGTCGAGCCAAGAAATGTGGATTGGGTGTAGGGGGTCCCTGTGGGCAGGAGGACGAGGGAGGGTGTTTTGAGGAAGGATTTGTGTATTGCAAGATAGATTTGTAGCTGGAAGGTCGGGTTTGAGAGGAGGAGAGGCAGTATGATAATCAGATAGGAGTGAGAAAAAGGAGAACCAACCTTCTTTTTGGTCTTCAGATGGGATGAAAAGCTTGGTCTGACAGCCAGTGTGATGGAAGTGGGTTAATTCAGCAAAATAGCAATTTTTATATTGTAGTCTTCCAACCATAGAGTGGCATTGTCATCCACCAGGTTTTTGAAAAACTTGTGGTTGCAGGGGTCTCGGATCAGAGAGTTAAAGGATGTGGTTATTGGCTAGTCAATCCAAAGCTTTGCGAGATAAATGGAGAGTCTGTGTTGATAATTTACTTTGTTGTGTGATGATGATAGATTGGTTGTTTGTTGATTTATCACATTTAAGAGTGAAAACCTTTCGATCAATGTGGTTGGAACAGGTGGGGAAGGCCGCCAGTGGGGAAAATCCGACGGTGGCCATGGTGGAGGGACAGTTACGAAAGGTCAAAGAAGAGAGGGGATGGGAGGAGGAAAGAGGAGAGAGCATTTTTTGTATTTTCAATATAGTCCGGTTACATTTTGAGCAACGGCTTTTCATCTCTTTGCACTAAAACAAGTTTTAGTGCTCGTATTTATTTATTCTTTTGAGTACAATGAGAGTAAACCGACCTCACCTTTTTAGGAATTTTAAGCTTCCAAACAATTCTCACCAAAGGAAAAGCGAAGGAGAGGTTCTCTTAGCAATATTCAAAAAGGTAGCTTCCATGGTAAACCTTCCCGAGGTGTCTAGATTCCATTTAAGGCTGTCACGCCCACTTTGAGGAGCCCACTTTCAAGACTTCTGAAATAGCTATCAAATTGCCCAGCTCTTATCTAGCAAATTATTTGATTATTTCTCTTATTTACTCGAGGACTCAAATTCAAATGCTAAGTTAAATTGATTTAATTAAATATAGTCAAAGCAACAACATCAAAATTATAGTTTAAGAGAAATCAAAGACCATTTGAAGAAAAATCACATTTTTTTCAAGAAAAATGTACTAAATGTGGTGAGACTTGAGAGAGACATGAAGCTAAATATGAAGCATCTTTCTGGTGTTCATCGTTTTCACTATTCAGTAACATTTGTTTTGCATGATAGTGGGTGAAACTGCAGATCATTTCTATAATTAAGTTCCCCTTATTATAGGGAACTATTTTTTACTTAGAATGTTTGCAATGATTTTGGGGTTTCGCTATTCCAATCGTCCAGGGTTAACTTACATACTTTCTCCTAATGGGAGCGTCATACTTTGTAACTTTTCACTAATTTAATGAAAAGTTTGTTTCAATTCCAAACACGTGCACAACCCAAGGACTCCTAACACTGCCTACCCCCTACCAACCAATAACATCTTTCCCATAAACACTCAGGACCAGTTTCTGCCACAAATTTTCCTGTTCATTACAATTTTGATTGTTTACAAACTGCAAAAGAAGTACAGTAAGATCACGATCATGCATGAATCCAAATGAGGAGAGGAAATAGAAACTACAAGGGAAAAAAATAGAAAGAAAAGAAAAAACTGTTGTTATGTGGAATGTAAATATAAAAGAAAAGAATGCTGCTTATGGTGTATTTCTCACCATTCCACCTCGTAACTTTCTGTGCATAAAAGAAACAAAAATAAAAGAAAAATAGAAAGGCGAGAGAAGAAGACTTTGATCTATAGTGCCATGGCAACTGATTTCCCGTTTCAAACTTTATGATTTTAAGTTAAACATAAGACACTACAAATTCAAATCCTCCATCATGAACAAGGTTCCTAGGAATAATACCTGAGGTACCCAAGCCCTAAGAGCCCTGTCCCACTTGTATGTAGTCCCATCATCATCAGTGAATTCCTCCTCACCCTCTGGTGGTGTAGTAGGTCTCTCAAGATCACCTTCCACCATACCAAAATTCCTGCTGCCAGAAGGACTAGACACTTCCGCTGTGGCTTCTGTTTCTCCAACTTCTTTCTGATATTTCTCAAGCTCATCATCGTCATTGTTGTTGGCAGGGACTAAAACAGTCAATGAGCATTACACGATTATTTGACTAGACCAGTTACTCATAAAAAATTAATGAGACACAAACATGACTTCACCTGCAGTTGACAAATTAGAGTCTTGTTCGTATACTTTTGCTGTCAACCCAGGAATGGACGATAATGGCTGCCATTCACTTTGTCCTTCAGACCAGGCCAGTGTACTCTCCAGGAGATACCCATTTAGAAAATGCTCTGCCCAGGGCGAATAAATAACTAAATAGATGATTCAATAGCTCTTATACCAATTCAACATGATACTGCGTGCTATTGTTTACTTGTACAACTGAAATTCAAGAAAGAAAGATTGGAAGTAAATTTGAGGAATAACCGGCAGTTTACAAGATATAAGGAAGAGTTGTCATGAATCGAGGTACCAAGGTACATTCCAATTCCAGTACGTTACTCATCCATTTCCCTCACGAATAACAAAAACCATAAGTGATGCTTGGAACGATATCAATCAGCTACTACATACAGATATGTTTTGTTCAGTTCTCATAACTCACCACGCAATTCAGAAAATGCATATGGACCAACATGTTGTTGATTTTCACCAAGAATATACCATCCAGCTTCAGTCACCATTTCTGAGTTCCCAACGGAATTGCTATCCATGCCTACAAAAAAAAAAATAGAGATCAGCACACAAACCCATTTCACTAAAGCAAACCTATAAATGGATTTAAACGTGCAATTTGAAATATCAGGAATCAAAACCATTCACCAGAATAATACATATATCTAGAAACATATGTATGCACATATGTGAGTATCGGAATTGCTTGAGCTCATGCAGACAGTCGAACATGGGGAAGAGTTGAACGAAGTGGACTTGTGAAGAATGTATACAAGGCACAATACGGAAGAATAATAATCCACCTTCATAGAACACAGTGAGTGATTGGTTCATTACCAATGGATTAAACGTCTACTCCTGATTAATAATTGAAAATTATGTCTGGCCACACGGTTTGAACTTCCCGCTCACAGTAATTGATTCGCATTCCAATCAGAAATACTTATGGATTCATGCTCTTATTTCCATAAATTTAAATTATAACTAGTTACTGTATTGTTTAATCGAGGGAGAGAATTTCCATTTTCAAAGAAAGAAAATTGTATCCTCCCAATTATAATCGACACATACACAAATACTTACAAAGTTGAATTAGTTCGGTGAATCAATCAAGGTAGGAATTACAAAAGAATTGGATGACTGATTAAAAATTAATTTTCCGTAAAGACTGTTTTTTATGGTTGCTATTTAGCTATTGTTATTATATATGTATAATCAAAGAACTCCTCCATTCTTTCATTAGACAAGTGGCAATTTGTGTTTTTCAGGTGAGAAGGAAGACATAGATGGAGATCGAGAGAATACCCGTAACAAAAATGGAGTAGAAAATCGGTGCAGAACCGGTAAGGAAGGCTATGACGCCGCGAAGGAAGAAAGACAGCGGTGGCAGTGAACGGGAGAGAGCGGCGGCGACACTGAGTTGCTGAAACGGAGAAGGAGACGGCGAGAAGAAGATGGAGAAATGATGAAGTGGCGACGTCACAGACGAAGGAATTATTTTATTTCAAGAACTGCTTAGGTTTTCTTTCATCTTTTATTCATTTTTTTATTTTATTTTACAAAGTGATTTCAGTTTTGGGTTTTTCTATAAAAAATAAAAATAAAAAAATCGTAATTGGTAGAAAAACAATGGGAAAAATTACTTTTGTTTTGGTTGGTCCAATCTAAAAATTATTTTAATAACAACCAACTCGATAAAAAACAAAAACGATCTTTTCACTGTGGTGGAACGTTTAGTTCAAATTTAAAATTTTGAATTCAAAATTCAATGTTTAGGTGTTTGTTGTGAATTCTTAAAGAAAATAAAAAATTTATCAAAAATAGAAAAATTTACAAAACATTTACACTCCATACAAAAATCAAAAGCAATTCATTTATGTCTTTTAGTGATTTTTTCTATAGACCATAAATAATTTGTTTTTTTCTATATTTGAAAAAACTCGGTCAAAAATTCAATATATATTTATGTTTACAAATTTTTAAAACAAAATTTTTTAAAAAAATGACAATTATTGTTTTAAAATGATTGTTTCAAATGTTGTTATTTTAAACCATTTTTTTGGAATAAATATAGCTTTTAGTTGTTTTGATTATTTTTTCTATTTTTTTTAACATGAAAATGAAAATCAACCATGAATTAAGTGAGGTCTTAACTTTTTAGTTCTTGATTTTGAAGAATACATATGTTTAGTCTGACAAACATGTTTAATCCATGAGCTTTTTAGGGTAGGTGCATTTGGTACTTTTATAGCTATTGAGTTTTTTGAAAATAAATTTAAAATGTTCACTACAATTTATTGTCATTATTTTAAATTAGAAAAGTAGTTTTTAAGATTTGCCACTTCTCTCTAAAATTATCTTTTAAATTTATTTTTGTAATTCAAAATGTTTTATAATTATATAAAATAATAAAAAGAATACTTAAGGGACCTTCTAAACATATTCTTCAAAACTTGGAATTAACTCGGGGACCAATGCGCTTATTGTACCCAATGACTAAAAAGACATGTTTTAAAAACTTAGAGACCAAACATGTCTATTCTTCAAAACTTAGAGACTAAAAAGGTAGTTTTTCGAAATATATATATACTAGTTCAATGACACGTGAACGCTCATATTGTTTAAAATAGTAGCATGTGAGAACATATAAATAAATTTGCGAGTTAACATAAGAAATTTAATGATTTTTTTTATCAATTGAACTATTAATAATTAGTCTAATTTCTGTATAAAATTACCGTATAAAATACATGGTAACCTAGTATAAAATGGATGTGCAAACCAAATGTAAAATGTTGTGTGCTTTAAAAAAAAATTACTTGTGCAATTATTTGTCATATAATTTTGATGTTTATTACTCCAAAATATGTAGGTGCTTTAATATATATATTGATTTATATATAATTATATTATAACTAATTTAAATGATAAATTTTAAAACAACTCACGATAAAAATGATAACATTCTTAACCTTTCTAGTAGACATTTAATCTAATTAATGTTCATTAAAGAACAAGTGGTTGAATTTTGGTAGAAAATAATCTAAGAGATGCTAACTGAATAGAAACTAAATCTAACCATTTTAAAGATTTTTTCTCATTTTTAAGGATCTCTTGATATGAAAAAAAAATTGAAACCAAATAGTTGTCCTTCAATCAATTTCATACTACCTACAAAATCAAAATTTTAGTTGCAACATTTATGGAAAGTTAGTTTTTATATTTAAATACAATACAATGCTATAAAATAAATTTAAAAATGTGAAAATTGAGTACAGATACGTTGAAGATCATACATTCTATGTAATCAAATGAATTTTATAATTATGAGCCTGCAAGGTTGATGGATAGAGGGAAAGGAAAAGTTGTCGAGAGTCAGGGTCGTGTTGATTGTTTGGCCTAGCAAACACTTATTGGGAGACCAAATCCAAGGAAATGGAAACGGGCGGCACCGCTAGGCCCAACCGTCAACCTGTGGATAATCGCGGTGGTTGTCCGCCCAAGCACAAAGGAAATGACTTGTGACACTACCCACATAAGAGGATCAAACGGATAGTCATGCAGGAGCAAGTGCGAGAGGGTGAGATGATGGTGGTAGAGGCTACTATGATGGTTGATAACTTTGTTCAGGCGAAGGCTGTGGCACAGCCCGCCCTTCATCATGAGGATTATGTGTTAGAATGTCCAAGGTGTTGGCTTTTTGACCCTTAAACTTAAATTAATTAATTTTAATTAACTAATTAATTGGTATTTTGATGATAACAAATCTAAATCTTTTTATTGACAATTTTATTATTTTGAATAGTTCAAGTGTAGAGCTCGGAACAATGATTTTGACGTCTCTTGAATCACCCAAATCGGAGTTCAAACGAAGAAGATATTGTTG
>JBBPDJ010000023.1:14098535-14110004 GCA_037974625.1 Cucumis cinereus
TGTTTTCGTGGTGTCATTAAAAGTCCTATGTTGACAGTGGATACAAGGACGCAGCAGTTTGCGTCACGAATGCTGTTTGTGACACGTTTTTCGCGTCGTTAAATCTCAATTTTCTACTAGTGTATAAAGAAGTAGATTGAGTCAAGAAGGTTTGCTTTAAAAAATTGTGAGGTGATTATAAATCGCTGCATATGAAGGAGTCTGAATCAGTTTCAGATTATACTTCAAGATTGCTAACATTAGTAAATGAAATGAAAAGATATGGTTAGACAATAAGTGGTGAGCAAGTACTAGAAAAGATACTTCGCTCATTAGATGAAAAATCAATTTCATCATCGTAGTTATTAATGAATCAAAGGATTTAAGTTGAATGTCCATTGATTAACTTATGGGTTCTTTACAACCCCATGAAGAGAAGCTTCTCAAGAAGAACAATCAGACAACTGAGGAATGAATCTTTCAGTCAAAGTTGCAATTGAAGAATAAGGAATATAACCTAGAAAAAAGCAATTGAGGTCGAGGACGTGGTAGCAATCGTGGACGTGGTGATTTCAGAGGCCAAGACCGAGGAAACTACGGTCAAAGAAAATTTGATGATATTAATTCAAACTCAAATTCATCAAGAGGTCATAGAAGACAAGATTATTCAACCTCAAATGGAGAAAGATCAAATAATGATAGAGGTATGACAAAAGACAGGTTGAATGTTATAATTGTCCTAAATTTGACCATTATTCCTGAGAATGCAAAAATAAATTTGAAGAAAATGCAAATTATGCTGAGAAAGAAGAAGAAAGGAGTGAGTCATCATTGATTCTAGCATGCAAAGGTGAGGAAACATGTGAAAACAATGCATGGTATCTCAATAGTGGTGCAAGCAAACACATGTATGGAAGTAAATTAATGTTCGTGGAGCTTAATGAATCGGTTGGTGGCAATATCATATTTGGGGATGCCATAAAAATTCTAGTTAAAGGAAAAGGTAAAATTTTAATCAATTTGAAGAATGAGAAGCATGAGTTTATCTCTAATGTTTATTATGTGTCTGATATTAAGAACAATATCTTGAGTTTGGGACAATTCTTAGAGAAAGACTATAATATTTTGAGGAAAGATTATCGTCTTTTGATAAGAGAAAGTCATGACAATATGATTGCTAAAGTGCAAATGACGAAAAATAGAATATAATTTTTGTATTAAACATTCAAACTGATGTTGCTAAATGTTTGAAGTCATTTTTGAAAGATCCAAATTGGATTTAGCACTTGAAATATGGGCATTTGAACTTTTGTAGCTTGAAACTATTAGCGAGGAAGGACACGGTGAAAGGGCTACCATATGTCAAACATCTAGATCAATTTTTGTGAAGGTTGTCTTTATGAAAAACAATCAAGGAAGAGTTTTCCACAAGAATCATCTTCAAGAGCAAGGATACCACTAAATTTAGTTCACACTAATCTTTATTGACCAATCAAACCAAGTTCTTTCAGTAAGAACAATTTTTATTATTTCTTGATGATTTCAGCCAAAAAGTTGAATTTGTTTTGTCAAGGAGAAATCAGAGGTATTTGGCATGCTCAAGAGATTTAAAGCTCCTATTGAAAATGAAAGTGGCTATTACATAAAAGCTTTGAGATTGGACAGGGAAGGTGAATTCACTTCGAATGTATTCAAAGATCTTTTTGCAAAAAATCGAATTCGTCGGCTTATGACAGTTCCATTTACTCCTCAACAAAATGGTGTTGATGAGAGGAAGAACATAACAAAACTGAACATGGCTCGAAGCATGTTGAAGAGCAAGAATATGCCAACAGAATTTTGGGCACAAGTTATTGAATGTGCAATGTACTTGTCAAATTGTTCCCTACTAGAAGCTTGTGGAACAAAACTCCTCAACAAGCATGGATAGGAAGAAAACCATCCATTGCACGTTTGAGAGTATTTGGATATATGGCTTATGTGCATATACTTGATCAAAAGTGTGGTAAGCTCGATGATAAAACTGAGAAGCATGTTTTTGTCGGAATATGATGCATGCTCAAAAAGCTACAAGCTTTATAATCCTGTTACAAAGAAGACGATTGTAAGCAGAGATGTTCTGTTTGATGAAAAAGCATCTTGGAATTGAAATGATAAACCAGAAGACTACAGGTTTTTGTTTCTTCCCGATGATCATAATGAGTTTAGTGATATTTCTTCTCCATCAACACCACCAACATCGCCAATCACTCAACAACAAAACACACCTTCATCATTTGCAAGTTCAAGTGAAGGGCTTCGTGGCATGAGAAGTTTATGAGACATATATGATGAAACTTAAGAGTTAAGTCAAAGTTTTAATTACCTTACTCGTTTTTTTCTATTTGGTGACAATAAACCTTTGAATTTTGAAGAAGCTTCAGAAAATGACAAATGAAAGATTGCTATGGATGAAGAGATAAAAGCCATAAAGATGAATGATACATGGGAACTTTCTACTCTTTCAAATGGGTATTCAAAATAAATTTAAAAGAAATGAAAAGGTAGAAATGGATAGATACAAAGCAAGATTAGTCGCAAAAGGCTATTCTTAAAGAAAATGTATTGATTACAATGAAGTATTTGCTCCCGTTGCTCGTTGGAAACCATAAGGTTGTTAATTGTGCTTACTACTAAATGTAATTGGAAGATCTCTTAGATGGATGTCAAATCAGCGTTCTTGAACAGATACCTAAAAGAAAAGGACTACTTAGAACAACCTCTTGATGTTGTGAAAGACCAAGAGCATGAAGTTCTAAAATTGAAGAAGACATTGTACGGATTTAAACAAGCACCAAGAATGTGGAATAGCATAATCAACAAATATTTACTTGACAGTGGCTATTTGAGATGACCTTATGAACAACCTCTTTATATTAAGACTAATGGTCATGAAGATATTTTGTTGGTTTGTTTGAATGTGGATGATTTAAATTTTTACAAAAAATTGTGCAAGTATGTTTGAAGATCTCAAGAAGGCAGTGACCCAAGAATTTGAAAAGACAGATATAGGGTTGATGTTATATTATCTTGGCATTGAGATGAAGCAGTCAAATGAGGGTATTTTCATCTCTGAAGAACGATATACTAGAGAAATTCTAGAGAAGTTCAAAATTATCAATTCTAAATCTGTCACAGCTTCAATTGAAATTGGAACAAAGTTGTCCAAATATGAAGAAGGAGATGTTGATCCTTCATATTTCAAAAGTTTTGTTGGGAGTTTGAGATATTTGACTTGCACACGACCAAATATACTTTTCAGTGTTGGACTACTGAGTCGATTTATGGAGTCTCCTACGACTACGCATTTGAAAGTGGCAAAGAAAATTTTTGTTACCTCAAAGGTACACTTGATTATGGGTTATTTTAATCTTCATCTATAGAATTCAAGCTTTAAGGCTATTATGATAGTGATTGGACTGGAGATACTAATGATCGAAATAGTACTAGTGGATATATTTTCTTTGTTGGTAATACTGCATTTACTTGGATTTCCAAGAAGTAACCTATTGTGACATTATTCACTTCTAAAGCAGAATATGTTGTAGCAACTTCATGTGTCTGCCATGCAGTTTGGTATGAAAATTTGCGAAAGACAGTTGGAATTTCACAAGATGATCCAATTGTGATTCATGTAGACAATAAATCAACAATTTCTTTAGCGAAGAAACTTGTGTTTAATGATCGTAGCAAAAGCATTGATACAAGATTTCATGATATCAACGATTGCATTTCAAGGAAGGAAGTTCAAGTTGAATATGTGTAGACTAAAGATCAAATTGCAAATATTTTCACGAAGCCACTCAAAATTAATGTGTTTAACAAGTTAAGAATCTTGCTTGGAGTTTTCAGAGAAGAAGTTCAAGGGAGAAGTTTTCAGAGAACATGTTTAAGAGAATTGATTTATGAGAGGTTGGCAAAAAATAAAGGATGCGAGTTAAATTAACTAGATTAATGTTAAGAGTTAATTTAGTATGAGTCACATGAATTAAGTGTAGGATTTAAATTGTTGGGTTCAATTGTGGTGTGAGTTATGCTTATGACAATAAGATTGACACTTACATTGTAAAAGCAACCAAGTGTGAAGTAGAATACACAGAGAAAATATTTTAATTTTAAGAGTCTTTCAAATAAGTCTTTTTAATTCTCTCAAATATTCTATTTGATGATTATTTATTTTGGGGTATCCATCACACGCTTCCAATAACAGACTTCACAAACTTTACTTCTTCAATTTGTTGAGCTCGATAGTGCTTTATCAAGAATTTAATTAATTCTCTCTTTTGGTTCATAATAAGCTTTTGATTAACAAAGATATAAATAGATATCAGCTTAGAGAAAACTGCTTACAACAACTTAACTACTCAAAATAACAAATTGAATACATCAGTAAATAAGATTCTAATAACAATGTGTACCCTAAAATCCTAAATTAACTAATTTCTAACATAATAAAAGGATGTGAATATATAAAAAGTGTTTGATTAAAACACTGACCTTATTGGTGGAAAAAGAGAGTAAAGCTTAGACAGTAGCTTCTTTTCTGCACCCTTGCTGACCTGAAAAGGCATTGGATTATTGGCTGTGTTTTAATTTTTGTTCAAACACATTAACAGCATAATTAAAATTTAAAACCCTAAAAGAAAATTACAAAATGGCGAGCTAGAGCTTCAAGTTTTGACAACTTTTCTTCATCAGAATCTTCATCTTTGGCAGCAAATCCATCTTCAGAACTTTGAAAATAAAATAAAATTGTTAAGAAAGAAGTAAAAAAAGGAAAAGAAAAGAAAAGAAAAGAAAAGAAGAGAAAGCAAACCCTATAGGACAATTTCTCTTGGAGTTATGTTGAAAATCTTCAGCTTCTTCAGAAGAGACTCTCTTCTTGTTGTTTTCATTTTCGGGGGTGGCGTTGCTGCGTCGATCCATAGATAGTGTTCAGAGAAATGGTAAAGCAGCTGATCTTCACCGTTCCCGATCGACCTAGGGTTTTCGACAAACTGTTTGTGGTCCATCCGAATGATATACAAGGTGAACATAGATAGTGTTCAGAGAAATGGTAGAGAAATTTCTATGGAGTTGTGTTTGGTCTCACTTTGAAACCATGTTGTCATTTCCATTTTACCATCTTTTTCCTATTTTTTTAGTTCTAATTAACTATTGATTTTTTTTTTCCCTTAAAAAATTTGTTGGGCTTCACATATATATTTTTTTTTTTTTTTGGAACTCAAAAAATTATACATTTTCTTGTCTCCTATTATGAACCATATGCGTTTATTTTAATCATTTCTCTCCATACACTAATTTGCTTTACGTCCAGCCAAAATGGAATAACCCGCAAGCATAGGTGTAATAATAAATTAAAACTTTAGTTTATTGTATTTTTATTTGAAAAAAATATTAATAAATACAGTTTTGTACAATATGGCTTGTTTTCTTGAAACTTGCAAGGTTTAGAAATTTTTATTAAATGGTAAATGTATGGCCTTGATTTTGTCAAGGTCTTCGTTTTGTGCATTTGTTTTGTGAGAAGTTTGATTTTGTTGAACTTAATTGAGACATTTTTATTTTACTTCAGTTTTATTTGTCGACTATATGGAGTGAAAGTTCAAAAAGGATTGTAAGAATTGTTGCAATTTATCACAATTTAAGGTTTACGTGGTGAAACTAAAACTTATTGGATGAAAAAAAAATTTACCTTGCCAAGTTTTTCGGGTAATTTTTTTGGCTATATTATAAAAAATGCTCTTGAATTTTGTACTTTGTCAAAAATATCTCATAAACTTTCAAAAGTATTTCAAAAATACTCTTACCGTCAGTGTCATGTTTCCAAAATACCTCCTCCCAAAAGTTTTAAAAATAACCTTTGATTTTTTTAAAAACCCTTTGATTTATCAAAACCAATGTAACTTTTGTAAGTGCATTTCAACGTAAATATTGATATCAATTTACACCTTCCATTATTTTTTGAAAAACCTTGTGAGATAATACTTATAATTGTATTAATTTGTAGAAAAATAACAAATTATTTAAGAATTTAAAAGGAGATTTTAATTGAGGGCAAGAGTGTAATTTTGCTTCAATGACATTTTTGCAAATATCTCCATCTTCTTGCCTTTAGGTCTCAAAATCGTGAAAAAACATAGGAGAGAGAAGGGGGCAGCCGCATATCACACTTCTAGAGAGAGAAAGTGGGTTTTTTTGCATATTTAGAGAGAGAAACAATCGTGGGTTGTTGCCAGAGTGGGTATTTTCGACCGGTGAGTGCATTTCAAGCGCGGGTGGTCCGATTGCTTTGGGTTTTTCTGTTTGGTTTACAGTGGGTAGCTCGACACGTGGGTCTCCAGTCCATAGGTGGAGTTTTTCGTTCGATTTGGGTCTCGGTTTGGGGCTGTTTTTCGACTGATTAAGTCTCGGTTTTTTAGAGGCATTATTGTGCGCGTGATTCTCTTGGTACAAAGGGTGATTTTGCGTAGTTTGCTGAAGTGATTGGTCTCAGTTAAGAGGCGGATTAATCGTTGTTGATTACTTAAATTACAGATTGTTTATCTTATTGATTTTCTGTAATTTGTACTCTTGATTGCTCTTAATAAAATCTCTCCAAGCTGGTTCTCAAAGTGGATGTAGACCTTGTTTCAACCACTATATACCATTGTGTTCTTCGTCTCTATTTTTTAGAGCTTTGATTGTTTGTGCTTGTCATTGTGTTCTTGATAATTAGTTCGTAATTTTACACAGTTAAACTTCAAACTTTCATAAATGAATTAGACAATCGTACGTATATCATCATTAGCAAATGTTGATGAAGACTTTATTAATATATGTTTTTTCAAAAAATCGTAGCAATTCATATGTTTGATCACGAAATATTTCAATTCTAATCACATAGGATGCGTCTAATCACAGAGAAGGAAAAGCATATCAATGATAAAATTGATGTACCAAATATGAAGATATGTCTCATTTGAAATGATATACTTAAATCATAATAGTTGGTATTTTACTCATTCAAAATGAGTATCATATATCATTAACCATCAAACACTATATCATCATTTAGTCAAAATGGAAACTTTTAAGTATAACATTGGTGTATCAATAGTTTATCGACATACATTTAGAATAATAGTTAACAATAGAATGAATGGAACTACTATAAGTTATGATGATATACTATAACATTAAGACTCTCATTAAACAAATGAATAAAAATTCAACTTAAGTTCACGAACAATTATTATAAGTGCATGACACTACTACAAAAAAGGGTTTACATTGAAAAACTGTCAAGTAAAGGATTACTGGATGATTTTAAATCCGTTAAGTAATTCAGTATCAAGAATAAACATTTCTTTTTGCAGTTTAAAACTGTCAAGAATAAAGCTTTACATAAGAGTTTTTCACTGTCAAGAATAAGTGTCAACAATTATTATAAGTAAGTGCATGACCATTTATTAATGGACTCTCTACCTAGCCAATCTACTAGATACAAAGTATATCATTTGAGTGATATACCAACATAAAAGTATACATATACTTTTGATACAACAAAAGGGTAAAATTGGTATAGTGAAAAAATGGAAATCATATTTTTTTTCCCTTCTAAATTTGTAAATTTGAAGAAACCATTGCTACATTAATATTTTTTTATAATATTTTTTGTTAATTTTTGCAACCAACCTTTATTTTTATTTCTATTGTATACATTTCAATAAACTTCTCCAATACATAAATCCCAAAGCATAAAAGAAAAAGCACAGGTGGAGTTTATGAATAAACATTTCCAAATCACTCCACATATTAATCATTATAATTAATATTAATTTTTGTGATGGAATTGGAAGTCGTCTGTTGATTGGCGGTGTATAGTCTACTTAAACGCGTCTCCATTTTGTTGCGTGCTACTGTTGTTTTTAGTATGGTCATCCACTGTTAAATAATAATAGTAGTTTAGTTAGCTGATACTGTGAACAGAGAATACTGTATAGATATCGCATGATTCTTTAATAAGCGTTATAACCTCGAATTACATTAAAATTTATGTGTTCGATCCTAGCTCACCCAGAAAACTTCTCTTTTCGCTTACACTTGGACAAGAGAAAGGAAAGCTTGTACGTAACATGACATATCATTAGAATTAAGCAACGGAGTAAGATTATGGAAAACTCATTTTATCGCATAAACATAGTCTTGTTGTCTAATTTAGTCGCATACTTAAAGCTTTAATGATAAATCCATGAAATAACAAAGCATGACTCACAAACAAACAAGAATATGCTCTTGTTTATTTTATTCTTACTTTTCTCATTTAAACTCGACTTTTGTATTTTATACCACTTGAGTTTTAGACCAAGTGGGAGTATGTTTGAGTTTAGGTCTTAGATCTCGTAATTTATGAATGGTAGATTTTATATTCTTCAATAAAGTTGTCTTATGAAGTATGGTGGGGACACACCTACTGTATGTATCGTCTATACATGTCTAAATTTTAACCATTAAATGTGTTCAATGCCATAAGGTAGACACATTACATTAAGAAATTGTACATTAGAAATAGGAACTTAGGCAATTTTTGTAAGGCATCTGATGTGAGCTTTAGAGGGAGGAAGTCATCACTGTTAGTTTGTTTTACGTAATGAATTCGTTGTCGATATTTTGAAGTTTGAAGTTTAATGCAAAGTATATTTGAAGTAAACCCTTTTTTTGTAGTAGTGTTAGTTATGTGGTTTATTACTTTCTCAATTTGATTCAAAAGTTGAATATGTAAAATGCAATGAATGTATGCTCTTGGTTATATCTTTACATTATATATATACGATTTTAGGACTGCAAATACAAGTGTAAAACAGGGGCAAAAAAGGTGTAAATATAGGGTACAATAAAAATTATATTTTTAAAAAAATTAAAAAATTAACTTGACAGTGAACACTAAACCCTAAACCCTAAACTTGACAGTCCAAAACTGTCAAGAATTACATCAGACTTGAACATGATAAACTGTCAATAATAACGAATTCTTAACAGTAGAAAATAGTCAAAAATAAACTTTTCCTTATTCTTGACACTGGATCACTAAACTGTCAAGTAAAGTTTTATTCTTGAATGTGGATAACTGTCAAGTAAACTCTTATTCTCGACAATTTTTCACTGTGAAGAAAAAATGCTTATTCTTGACACTGGATTACTTGTCAAATTTAAAATTGCCATGTAATCCCATACTTGACAGTTTTTCACTGTCAAGTAAACCCTTTTCTTTAGTAGTGTATTTCATTAGACTTCTCCAATACATAAATCCGAAAGCATAAAAGAAAAGGCACATGTGTAGTTTATGAATAAACATTTTCAAATCACTCCACGTATTAATCATTATAATTAAAATTAATTTTTGTGATGGATTGGAAGTCGTTGTCGATTGGCGGTGTATAATCTACTTAAACTCGTCTCCATTTTGTTGTGCGCTACTATTGTTTTTAGTATGGTCATCTTCCATTGTTAAATAATAATAGTAGTTTAGTTAGCTGATACTATGAATAGAGAATATTGTATAGATACCGGATGATTCCTTAATAGGCATTATAACTCGAATTACATTAAAATTTATGTATTCGATCCTAGCTCACACAAAAAACCTCTCTTTTCGCTTACACTTGGACAAGAGAAAGGAAAGCTTGTACGCAACATGACATATCATTAGAATTAAGCAACAAAGTAAGATTATGGAAAGCTTCTTTTATCGCATAAACATAGTCTTGTTGCCTAATTTAGTCCCATACTTAAAGCTTTAATGGTAAATCCATGAAATAACAAAGCATGACTCACAAACAAACAAGCATATGCTCTAGTTTATTTTATTTTTACTTTTCTCACTTAAACTCGACATTCGTATTTTATACCACTAGAGTTTTAGACCAAGTGGGAGTATGTTTGATTTTAGGTCTTAAATCTCGTAATTTATGTATGATAAATTTTATATTATTCAATAAAGTTGTTGTTCAAGTATTGTTCAAGAAATTGTTATTGAATAATAGATTTGCTTATGATAAAACTCAAAATCCAATAAACAAGGTTCCTTGACTATAGTATGAGTACTTGAACTTTATGTATAAACATAAACATGGATCAAGTTCGAGTAATAGTCTAAATGATCTATAGTATAGAAATAAGATTGGACAACTATTCTTCTAATATTTTTCTAAAATCCAGCCACACACATGATAACTTAAAATGGAAAGATAAAAGGCAACATTTGAAGGTGGTCCATTTTCTCAACTTCCTTTACCTGCAAGGGAATCTATAAATTAGCATGGAGCAGGCAGAAATCTAAAATAAAATTAAACATATAAAATGAAAGTAAATGAATGTGTGGATGAGATGGTAGGTTTAAGCAATTAATGTCATTATTTAGCTTTAATTTATCACATGCACTTACACTTCTTGTAATTTCTTATTTACTAATGTGTCCTCCCTAAAGTCATATTATGGGTATACTTTTGTTTTTCCTTTTTCATATTGAGTTTTTTTTTTTTTTTTTTCAATTTCATATTAAATGGTCGATATCAATTCAATTGGTAATCCATATTTAATATAATTGATATTTAGTTGACAAATAATCTAAAATGAAAAGAAAAGTTATTTTGATTAATTGGAGCATTTACATTGGAACATTAAGTTCTAAAATTTGTAGTTCAAGAAATTAAGATATTCCATGATCATTTCATTTTTTTTTTCTATAATTTTTAAAAATAAATTTACGATCACTATCTTCCAGTCAAAGGAATGTTTGTGTGTGTATATGTACATTAACATACAAAATGATTGTCCTGTATAAGAACATATGTTGAAATTAGGAAATGACAAATAGACATTTCTTAAGCATTTCTATGGATGTGATAATTCAAACCTCTTACATTTTGTTTTTTTAATTTAAAGATGTTTAAATATCTTTAACCCAATGGATTTTTCCTCAAATGGGTAAAGTGCCAGATAGACTTAATTGGGATGTTTGGCCTCATGAGTTTGAAATTATATGGTTTGCCATTTAAACTAAACCTATATTTGGTGGGTTGACATAATTTATATATTTTTAAAAGGTTAAATTATAAAAAATATACTTGAACTTTACCCTTCGTGTCAAAAATGTTTCTCAAGTTTTAAAAGTTACAAAAATACTTTAAACTTCCAAAATGAGTTTTAAAAGAAAAATATCATTGTCGTTAGTTTTAGATAGAAATCGTTAAAGTTCTGTTCCAAAAATACCTCTGAATTTTCATAAGTTTCTGTAACATCCCAAATTATTTTTTAGGGTAATTTTTGATTTTGGGATGTTTATTGTATTTTTATTATTATTTTGGTTGTGGGTGGTTTGTTTGTGATTGGGAAAAAAAGAAAAGAGGAAATTGGCTTTATTTAGGGAAGAAAATGTTGGATTTTGGAAAGAAATAAAATAATATAGGT
>JBBPDJ010000023.1:14116514-14134801 GCA_037974625.1 Cucumis cinereus
TAGAGCACAAGCTCTCAGCATATCCTCCAGTGTCTGGTTCAAACGCTCAGTTTGACCATCTGTCTGTGGGTGAAAAGTTGTACTGAAATCCAACTGGGTATCTAAGGCAGTCTGTAGACCTTACTAGAAATTAGAGGTGAAACGGGCATCCCTGTCAAAAACAATCGACACCGGAACTCCGTGCGACCTTACCACCTCCTTCAAATACAACTGAGCCCACTTATTTGCTGAGTAAGTAGATTTACCTGGAACGAAGTGTGCTGACTTAGTGAGTCTATCCACAACAGCCCAAATTACAGTATGGCCCTTCAGGGTTCTAAGCAACCCCGTAATGAAATCCATCGATATATTCTCTCACTTCCACTCTGGAACTCCAAGAGGCTGTAACAAACCTGCTGGCTTCTGTCTTAGTGCTTTCACCTGCTGACATACCAGACATTTGCTAACAAAGTCTGCTACTTCTCTCTTCATGTTAGGCCATCAGTAAAAACGTTTCAAGTCCTGATACATCTTGGTACTGCCAGGAGGCATAGCAAAAGGAGAGTTATGAGCTTCAGACAACAAGTCCCTCTTAACTTCATTGTCTATAGGAACACATAAACGTTTCTCAAACAGGAGACCATCATCAGAAGATACAGAAAAACCCTCAGCTTGCCCCACTCTGCTAGGTGGCGCTGCGAACTCAGATACTGGTCACTACCTTGAGCCTCAATAATCCTCTGTCTTAACGTCAGTTGCACCGTCAACTGTGCCAACTTTGAGGTTACCTCCCCCACTGCAACTGCAATCTCGGTTCGCTTAAAATCCTGGTGCAACTGAGTTTGCCTGGTAATAAGAGCTGCTGAATGGGCCATCTTTCTGCTCAAGGCACCAGCTACCACATTAGCCTTACATGGATGGTATAAGATCTCACAATCATAGTCCTTCACCAACTCCAACCACCTACGTTGCCTCATATTCAACTCCTTCTGGGTGAAGAAGTATTTGAGGCTCTTATGGTTGGTGAAGATCTGCGTCTTTTTCCCATACAAGTAATGTCTCCAAATCTTCAGTGCAAAAACCATTGTTGCTAACTTAAGATCATGGGTGGGATAATTCTACTCATGAACTTTCAACTGACGAGACGCATATGCAACTGCCTTCCCGTGCTGCATCAACACACAGCCCACCCCTCTCTTTGAGGCATCACTATAAATCACAAAGCCTCGTGAACCATCTGGCACTGTTAGGACAGGTGCAGTGACGAGTTTCTGCTTCAGCTGCTGAAAACTACTCTCACAAGCCTTGTTCCACTCAAATGTAACTGTCTTCCTAGTTAACTGAGATAAAGGAGAAGCGATGCTGGAAAAACCTTCCACAAAACGTCGGTAATAACCCGCTAATCCCAGAAAGCTACGAACCTCAGTAACAATAGAAGGTCGAGGCCAACTGGTAACTGCTTCAATGTTGTTGGCAGGATCCACTGAAACTCCTACTCTAGACACAACATGACCAAGGAAAGATATCTGCTTCAGCCCAAATTCACACTTGGAAAACTTGGCATAAAGCTCATTAAGTCTTAGAGTCTCCAAGACCTTCCTCAAATGCTCCTCATGTTCTGCCTCTGTCTTGGAATAAACCAAGATGTCATCAATAAACACAATCACAAAGGTGTCAAGAAAACCTTTGAACACCCTATTCATCAAGTCCATAAACACTGCAGGAGCATTGGTCAGCCCAAACGACATCACTATGAACTCATAATGTCCATATCTCGAACGGAAAGCAGTCTTGGAAATATCACTCCTCTTTATTCTCAACTGATGGTAACCTGAACGAAGATCAATCTTCGAGAAAACTGTAGCTCCTTGTAACTGATCAAACAAATCATCAATTCTTGACAACGGATACTTGTTCTTGATTGTTACTTTATTCAGCTCTCTGTAATCAATTTACAGACGCATACACCCATCCTTCTTTTTGACAAACAAAACTGGTGCAGTCTGATCTGGGACAGGTGCAGCCAGCTGAAACTGTGCCAAAACTGCCGCCACGACCGTTGCAATAGATTGCCCTAACTGAGACGTCAATGCAGTCAGGTCGACTTGTGTAACAAGTGCGGCGTGGTCCACGGTTGGCTGGACAAGTTGACCTCGACCAGCTACTCGTCTACCCCGTCCACCTCTTATAGTACCTCGATGTGGTGGCATTTTCCCAAAACCATCACCACGTCCTAAGTACGAGATCTATCCATGATCCATAAAATTTCTAGTTTTACAGGCAATAATTATGCATAACCAAAAGCTTACTCAAGAAAACGTACCTGGCGAGAAGAAGTGAACCATACTGACCATAAGGACCAAAACCATAACTTACATCGTAAGTAGTCTACAGAACCTAAAAACTTAGGCTTTGATATCAACTGTAACGCCCCAGATTTTCAACCTTAACCCAAGGTCATTACTTAAGTAAAAATCAATAAATTCATTTTAAAAGACGAAGACAAAACAAACAAATACTTTAATTTAATCCAAATAAAATAATAAAGGGTTTTCAAACGTTTAATCAAATAAATAATGGAAAAGATAGAAAAAGAACCTAGACGGGATCCGTAAAATAGTTTTCTAACTAAAATCGTTACAAATTAAAGAAAACCAACAAAAGTTTAATCATAAAGAAAATAAATGCCCAAAAATTGTAAGCGGAAGCAAAATAATAGGTCTCATGGTCCCTCCTGACATGGTCACTGGTTCTACTTGCCCCTCGACGATCCATTCTTACCTTTGCCTGAAATAAAACATAGAAAGGAATGAGTATAAAAATACTCAGTAAGGAAAACCGCTACAGACTCCATTGGGTGACCGTTAACTTTCCTCAATGGCTTGTACTTTACGACACACAGCCGGGTGGTTGAGTACTGACAAATATGTCAGAACAGGCCTCGTACAGAACCCCTTCACGACCCTGTCACAGCAAATCACCCCATGTGGCTTGTCCTCAGAACGAACGTCGGAACAGGCCTCGTACAGACCCCCTTCACGACCTTCAGTGAAGATGTGCCACACAGGCTTGTCGACTATACGCCACACAGGCTAGTCGACGATTTGTCACACAGGCGGTCACTGGCTAGTCAGAATCAAGTCAGCCGTACGACTTGGAAACTGACCTATCGTTTCCCACCAAGTACAAACTCATTAAGTAAGTTAACAGAAACCGTATCCAATTAAATCCAAAACAAGCATTATGATCATAATAATCCGAACATGTCTCAAGCAGCAGATAACACAGGTAAACGGTAAAACAAATCATGCATAATCCAACTCACACTCACCAACAAACCAACAATGAGCAAAGGCAGCGAAGACGAGAAGTGACAAAAACCTCAGAGGCTTAACTCGGCTCGGCTCGGCTCGTGCGAAGCAGATCTGGCTTGGGGCTGGCTCGCGGATGGGGCGTCGCTCGCGGATGGCTGAGCACGCGCAGGGCTGTGCGGCGAGTGGCTTACCTCGGTGAATGGAGATCGGCTGGCAGAGGAAACGGCTGGGCGCGTGCGAGAAGGCGGCTGGGAAGCAGATCTGGGCTGTGCGGTAGCTAGGCGACGAACGGATTGATGGCGCGGCTAGGCGAGCGGCATCGTGGACGGCTTGCGGATGGAGATGGTGTGCGCGACACGAACGGAGCGGCTTTCATTGGCTCGAGCGTGAAAGAGGCCGGATGGAGAGAGACGGCGGCTTCACGAACGGTTGGGTGCGAAACGGGGCATCTACGAGCAGCTTCCTCTGCTGGCTGCAACGCAACGGACGAGCAACTGGGCGTGGGGAACGACTCGGTCTTGCAGTGCACAACGAGACTTCGTGGTTGGCTAGGGCTAACGGAGAAGAAACGGCGGCGGCTATGGAGGAAAAGAGTGGGCGGCGGCTAGGGTTTCCTTGAAGAGAATTGGAAGAGATGGGGAAGATGTATTGCACGTGGCTCGATGCACATTAAATACATAATATTATTATTATTATTATTATTATTATTATCACTATTATTACTAAATTCACTTTCCTTTTTTTTTCCTTTTACAAAAACCCAAAAGCTCTCTCTCTTCAATAAATCTCACATTTTTCTCTTTCTTCCAACAATTTCTCTTTCCTCTTTCCAACAAAAATAAAACACACAACAATTATAAATTCCACACTTTAAAATCAAAAAATAAACTCAATACAAACATCCCAAATTAAAATTAACCAACCAAGTAAGATAATTGTTAAATAAAAAATTTACAATTTACCTTTTAATTTGGTGTGTTACATAGTTAACATAAATAGGAGTAAAGAGGGTATTGAAGAAGGGAGGGGGACAAAAAGATGGAAAATAATGTTATTTTAATATATATTGTGAAAAATAGGGTTGAGTTAAAGTTATTGTCAAAAATGGAGTTGTGGAGTCGTGTACAGGGTACACGACATTAGAAAGTCGTGGACCCCGTTCACGACTCCCCCGTGTTTGCAGGTGTTGTAGTTTGATCGTCCTTGCTGTTGTGCATGTATGAAGTCGTGGATGGGATCCACGACTTCAAAAGCGTAGTCGTGGACCCCGTCCACGACTTACCTCATGCGAAAATCCTATAAAAGGGCGGTTCTGCCTCTTCCTTTTTCCCACCACTTCATCTCCCTCACTTCAATCTTCCCCTCACCTTCAATCTTCCCCTCCCTCACCTTCAATCTTTCCCGCCTCCATCGTTACTCCCGTCCACCGCTGCCGCCGTCTGTCGCCGTCATTTTCTTTCTTTTCCACGGTATGAACAAAGCATATTTCATTGTTGTTGATGTATTTAAATTTTTAAAAAATTAATATTAACCCTTGGCATTTTTTATTCTTTGCATTGTTGTTGATGGTAGCAACAATATATTTACCGTCGTTTGTTGCTCTCACCACCGCTGTCGCAGTCGCCCCCGTCTAAGGTATGAATAAATTTTTATAATAAAGTTTAGAGAAAATATTGTTAGTGAGATTCTTGTATTTATATGTTTGTGAATGCTTAGAAAATTAATATGGATGCATGTAGTTTATAGTTATCAAAATTAATATGGATGCATTATGAATTCTTAGTTTTGTTTGTTTTTTATTCTTATCTTTAATATGGATGCATTATGTTTATAGTTGTTTTATATTTATTTGATACATTGTTAGTACATAAATGTAAATGATTGAATTATATTAAAATAATAATTAAATAGTTAAAATAAATAAATTAGAAAGATAAATAAATAAATTAGAAAAATTAATAAATAAATAAATAAATATGAAAATTAATTAATAAATTATGAAAATTAATTAATAAATAAATAATAAATTAGGAAAATTAATAAATAATATAAATAAATAAATTAGGAAAATAAATAAATAAATAATTGATTATGAAAATTAATTAATAATTAAATAAATAAATAATGAAGATTAATAAATAAATATATAAATTAGGAAAATTAATAAATAATAAATAAATAAATTATGAAAATTAATCAATTAATAAATAAAATATGAAAATAAATAAATAAATAAAATTAGGAAAGTAAATAAATAATTAAGTAACGACCACGGGTTATGGTTGAAAATCTGGGGCGTTACAATTTAAAATTAAATTAATTTTATCTTTGCAAATTTATGTTTTCCCTTCCTATAGTTTTCTTGTTTTGTAGGTCACGTCTTCCCTAAATTACAAACTCACCGTTGTTGTCACCTGAACGTCAAGTCTGTTTTTTCCTATCCAAATTTTTGAATTAACATGATATATTGTATAGCTCAAACCATTCTACATTGAAAAGTTGAACTCAAAGCTCCAAAACTAAGAAAATAAGAATTTGTTTAACATTCTCTATGTAAACAACCAAATTCTAAACATCATCCTCTAAAGATGGAGATGTATTTGAATAAAAATCAATCACATCCTTTGCGTCATTACAACTATTCAAGTTGAGGTGGTTTACACAACGAAGTCATGTATTCTTCTATTTATCGATTTATGTATGTGATTGAGATTGTGAGATATTGTTAGAATGTCTTGAATCTCATAACAATGTGTTGTTGGTTACGTTTACGATAAATGTTGTAACAACCTTATTACCTTTGAGTAGAACAAGGAACAAAATATAGAAAGTGTAGGTAAGATTAAGAGAGTATATATGACAGTCATATGGTTGGTCATTGATAGCACTATTAATATTTTGGATGAGAAAGAGTAATTAGGTATAATTATCAATATGTTGTTGAACTCAGTATGCGAGCATCATCGGCAGTCTTAGATATGTTGCCGATTGCACTAGACTAGACATAGCTTATGTTATAAGATTATTATGTAGGTTTACAAGTAGACCTAGTATAGAGCATTGAAATGCTATAGTTAAAGTTATGAGATACTTAAAGAAAACTCAAAACCTAGGATTACATTATCAAAAGTTTCATGTTGTCCTAGAAGGTTACAGCGTTGCTGATTGAAACTCCCTCTTGGATGAATCTAAGGCTACCAGCGGCTATATATTCAATATAGCAGGTAGAGTTGTTGCTTGGAAATCCAACAAACAGACTATACTAGCCCAGTCAACGATGGAGTCTGAGATGATAGCACTAGCAACAGCTAGTGAAAAAGCAAGTTGACTTCGTAGCTTGCTATCTGAGATTCCTATATGGGATAAACCGGTACTAGTCATACTGATTCATTGCGATAGTACTGCAGCTATCGCAAAAGTTCAGAACCGTTATTACAACGGCAAGAGACGACAAATACGTCGTAAGCACAATATCATTAAAGAGTTTCTCACTACTTGTTCAGTTATAGTGGATCACGTATGGACTGATGAAAACTTTGCAGATCCTTTGACGAAAGGACTGACAAGAGAGAAGGTTTTTAAAACCTCAAAAAGAATGAGACTCAACCTATAGAAAAATAAACCACGAGTGAGGTAAACCCAACTTGTAGACTGGAGATCCCAAGAAGCAAGTTCAAAGGGTAATAATTGATCACAAGTGATATGAAGAGAATCATGCTAGAACATTCAAGAGTTCCATTCTTATGATTAACATGATATCCTGAAGCAAATGAGAAGGTTGAACGTCGTTCTTAATGAGATCTATACTTGATATCTAGTGGAGTACCTAGCTACAGGAGTACTCTTGATTGACTCACCTTTGTGGATGTAGAAGTGAGGGCCGTTTTCTATGGAATTTTAGGCAAATTCTCTAGAGCGTCCACTAAACTGGGATAAACGTGCTAGGCCTTAAAGCACGACCCTTTTTAGAACTACACTTGAATAATGTTGTGTGTAAGATGTTGTAAGAGATAGAGTTCAAAACCAAGAGTTACTCTATCATATTCTAAATCATCTTCACTACGTAAAGATTCAAGTCGACAGACACCTTTACTTATGCACAGTATTATATGAATTGATACTGCTCGATGAAAAATATTTTATAAAAATCTTTTAAATGGGGGACTGCTGTTAGTAAAAAAAAATTTCAAGTGGGGGATTGTTGATAAAAAAAATGGTTATAAAAGAAAAAAAACTCAAATGGTTTTTGTCCCACATTGCTAATTTTTGCAAGTGAGATCTCATTTATATATACTTGCCTCTACTTTTGGGTTTGGGCCCTAAGGGCATCCATGTTTTGGAAAGGGTGAGGAGTTAGATGAGTGTAGGCTTGACGATGTTTCCACACACGCGCCTTCGTCCGAGCAGGCGGGGCGTGGCAAGGTGAGGTGTAAATAAAAATATTCCTTTTTTAATATATTTTTATTTACTTTTTATTTTTATCTTTATTTATTTTTTAACCTCACCTGGATGATCGATCAAGGCGCCCGATCAAAGCGCACGGTCAGCGTGGATAACTGCCCATGCGCGGCCCATCCGCAGCCCACGACCCAATCTATTTTTAACTTCTCCCACTACTATAAATTCCACCCTTCACTTCATTCATTTTCATTCCATTTCTTCCATACCTTCCTCTCTTCCTCTCTACACGCACATCAACTACCTCCCCGGTTTTTTCCTTTTTTATTTTGCTTCTCTTGGTTTTTCGTTTTCCCAAGCAACTCCTTCCACTGCAGTGTCAGTTTTCGATCGGTCTCAGTGTAATTCTGATCGAAGTACAGGTTGTTTTATCCTGGGGAGGCCGTGGTGAAATTCTACATGTTTGTACACTGAACAGAGCCGCGAAACGTCTTAAAGAGAGTGTTATCTGCGACTCAACCGATTATACTAATCTGTTTTTTTGTTTTGCAGCTAATCAGACCGTTGTTCCAACAATTTGAATTAAAATAAATCACATCCTTTGCGTCATTACAACTATTCAAGTTGAGGTGGTTTACACAACGAAGTCATGTATTCTTCTATTTATCGATAATTGAGATTGTGAGATATTGTTAGAATGTCTTGAATCTTTTATATGACACTTTGAATGACAAAAAAAAAAAAGTGTACCTGATTCAGTAACAATGTGTTGTTGATTACGTTTACGGTAGATGTTGTAACAACTTTACTACCTTTGAGTAGAACAAGGAACAAAATATAGAAATGTGTAGGTAAGATTAAGAGAGTATATATGACTGTCATGGTCTAAAAGTCGAAAAAAACAAAAAACAAAATATAACCTAGATTCATATGGTTGGTCATTCATAGCACTATTAATATTTTGGATGAGAAAGAGTAATTAGGTATAATTATTAATATATTGATTATGAACCTTATGAGCAAGCAAAAGAAGAAAGTAGAGAAAGTAATTATTAATATATTGATTAAGGTCATTAATTTCCAACCAACCCAAACTTACCACAATTGATCTTTAGAGAACAAATGAGAAAGAAAAAGCTTCACATCCACTCCAACCAACCAACCCCTCTCTCTTTTTGGCTTAGTTTTCTTCAACCAAATGTATATATAAATAATAATAATAATAATAATAATAATAATAATAAGATTTCATTCATTGTGTGTTTTCTTGCTCTCTCCGTCCCTCTCCATTTCTTAAATTGCTTTAAAACCCCTCTGTGTTTGTTCTTCAAAACAATCTGATTATTCTTCATTATTGAGGCCAAGCTTATTTAGACTAGAATGGGTTTGTTGAATTCTTGTGGGGTGGTTTACAAGGCTGCCAAAGATGTTGATTTGAGTCCCACAAGTTCTGAATTCTACCTCAAAGCTAATGTCAAAGGTATTCTCTCTCTTCTTTTTGTTTACCTTTGTTTCGGTTGTATTTCCAATGCATCCCAACTCCAAATTTTCGGTTTCTATGTTTCGTTTCTTCCATTTGATCGAAACATTGGAGAATTATTCTAACATAGTTTGATATAAGTTTAAATATTATTTTGACTAAAATTTAATTTTTGTATTTTTAATTTGTAATAACAACTTAGTCTTTATCGTAAATTTTTTTATAGAATTTTATACATGTAAATTAATAAACTAAGTAATAACCAATTTTCTTTTCCTAAATTGCAAATTAAAGTGAATAATTTTGATATAGAATTTTATGATAAAGATTCAATGGTTATACATTTAAAACATAGGAACTAAATTATTATCGATTAAACTTAGAAGAAATAAATTGATATGTACTCTCGTCAAACTTTTTTGGACAAAAAATGTTATTGCTTTTTATTATTATTATTATTATTTATTTATTTATTTATGTCCTTCATGTTCATGCCAGCCAAATATGGCACAAATTTCAAGGAGATTTAAAAAAAAAAAAGAATAATTTAAATTTGGTGGGGGTATTAAAATGGTTTTAATTTGTGAGGTGTCAGAAAATAGTTAGGCAATTGATATGCAAAGGGTAAAATATTGGAAACACAAAACATAGTAATTAACTAATTATGAACTCCTCTACTTTACCCATATTACTATTACATACATCTCCCAATTAAAATTATTTTGTGCTATTCTATTATCATCATTGTTTTTTACTTTTTACCTAAATAATATATGTATTTTTGTTGGGAGGTTATATATAGCTCCTCGCATGGTAGGGGTTGTGGTGAAAATATTTGCATGGGTCCTAGAAATGAGTATTTTGGGGAAGTTGTTCTTATACGTTCTCAAGGCCAATAATCTCATTTACAAGGTACCTTTCTTCCTCTCTCATGTTTAATTACTACTCACCAACCATTTCAATATCCATCCTCATATTTTATATCATATATATATATATATATATGTATATTCTTCATGTCAACTTCACCATAACTTCCTATGTAGAAGTAGTAACAATGCTAGTGACTCTTTTTTTCCTTACACAATTATTTTATCAATCGGTTAGGTTTATGCATTCAACTATGAGATATCGTGTTTCTCATCCCATCTCCTCTCCTCTCACTTTCTCATTTACAAGAGATACTTAAAAGAAGTGAAACCGAGATGTGTAAGAATTTTATTAAAATTAGTATTCTTTTTTTATATAATTTTTTATCTAAAAATATATATATAATGCTTTGTTTTTAAACCACTAATAAACTAAACTTATGGTTTACATAAAACAACAAGTGTGAATGAGTTGATGGATTTTTTTTTTTTTTTTTGGAAAAAATACTTTTTAAACCAAAATTTGAAAGAAGGTGTGTATTTGACTTCTAGAATTTCAAATTAATCATTTTAGCTTCCGAATTTTAATAAATAGTTTAAAAGGCCACTATTAAAATAATTAGGTATTTTTTATTTTCTTTAATACTAATGCGCCATTTTAAATTTAAAAAAAAAAAAAAAAAAGTTTTCTCACTTCTCTCTTTCCATCCCCTCTCCTCTCTCCTCTCTCCTCTCTTAAAAGACCATTTAAAAAACCTAACTATTTTAGTATTGGTTTTTAAACCTATTTATAAAAACTTAGACTAAAATGACTAATTGAAAATTTAGGGACTAAATGCATATATTCTTTAAAACTTGAGAACTAAAAAGGTATTTTTTTAAAAAAAAGAAAATTAAAATGATATACAACAACCTTCCTCTATTGTTTGTCATATCTACATATTTTCACAATTAGAATTACGTCCACTAACATTAATGTGCGTCAAGAAAAATTTCTAGTACTATGAATCTACCATATTACTATAATTTTTTCTTTTTATTTCGCTTCTCGCTATCACGTGGGTTTCATAAAGACACCTTTTTCTTAGTACGACTAGTTGGAAAGCACATGTGATGTTCAGGGTTTAAAATGTTTATAGCTTAGTTTTTATGACAAAATGTGAATCTTGATTGAATTTCTTTTTCATTGAGTTTAATTAGTAAATGTCTATTAAGAACCTAAGTAATTTAAGTTAATTTGTAGAGCAAATGTAATGAATTGGCTGTGGTAGAAAACGTCAAGACATAATTTTAACGGAAATAAGATTTTTTAATAAATAAATAAAAAAGAGATTGAAAAATAAAAAATATATACATATATATAATTTAAAGTTTAAATTAAGTTAAATTTTTATTATAGATATGTATGACTATATTTAAGTTTAAATATTTGAAATGAAATTTAAAATTATAGTAAATAAATACACACATATATATAAATAAAAAAAAGTAGATTATAATTTAAACACTATATTGACGTAAATCTATGTTTTTTTACCAATAACCAAAACCTTTAATTTCTATTCTCCTCTTAAAAGCTGAATGTCTCTTGTACGAGAATCAATGTCTTTCACATTTTGAAATTGTGAAATTTGGGCCAAAAACCAAAATGATTTGTTTTATTTATTTATTTATTTATTTATTTATTATGAAAGCTTTTAGTGAAATAGTTTGTCTGAAAGATGTAATCAAAATATTTTTTCTATTATTGTGTTTGTCACATAAGTATAAAAAGAAAAGTTAAAAATAAACCAATAAAAATAAATAAATGGTAAAAATAGAATTAATCTTCTCTTTCATGGTCTTTTTCCTCCCTTCCCTTCCCTTCCCTTCCCTTCCCTTCCCTCCCCATCATCAGGGATCCAAATATTATGTAAAAAGATGCTCAAGCCCATATCTACCACATAATACATATACCGATTTTTCAATCCTTACACACACGTCCCAACGCTAAAAAAATAATTTATAGAATATAATGAAAGAAAAATACTCGTAAAGGTGTTAGTTGCACTTATATCCTCAAACTTTCGATTTCAAAAATTGAGATCTCAGATTTTTATATATATTATATATAATAAGTGTTAAAATTAGACTCTCAAACTTATAAAATTGATGGTTCAATTTTTATCATTTGCATGTTCAATCTCTATAATTTATTGTAAGATCTAGGACCCAAATTAACATTTGTAGAATTTTGGGTCCATTTTTTACGATTGAAAGTTTAAAAGTATATATATAACCACCACCATACTTTAGGAATGGTTTTTTGCAAGATGTCTTGAAAAGGACTGGGCAAAATGAAAAAAAAATTAATAATGTGATATTGTTGTATACTTTTAAGGATTTGTTTGAAATACACTCTAAAGTGCTTAATTTAAAAGGTAAGTCAAATTTAAGTATGATGTGTTAATTGAAAATTAGAATATAATTAAGAATGTCAATTTAGTTATTTACTTTTAAATTGTATGAAATCCAAACAATTTGTTTAAGGAAGTTTTTTTTTAAAAGTAAAATAAGGATTTGAAATCACTTCGAATGTTAAAATAAATTTCTTTCTTATGGTAAGAAACAATAAAATTCATTTGAAATCCGTTATGAATTGAAATCTCTCAAAATCGATGAAATTCCAAGCATGTCATCAAATTTTAAAATATTATTGATAAAACTAAAATCAGCTATGTAAGTGGATAATAGAAATTGTCCATTCAAAATCTCAAAATTTCGATGAACATTTAGCGTTTGGTTTGAAATCCGAAAATTATTTTGAAAAACAAAAAAATTTATGAAAAATTAAAACAAATTCTTATTTTTCACTCAAAAACACGTTTGGTTTCAATTAAAAATTTTGAAATTCGGATTCAAAATTTAAAAATTGTGTTTGGTTGTGAATTTGAAAATGTAATAACATATCTTTTGTTCACAATTTCTGAAAACAAAATCTAAAAAACAAAGAAAATTGTAATTTATTGTTTTCGAAAATGCGCTGTTTCGAATGTTGTTTTTAGAAATCATTTTTAAAAATGTGTATATCAATCATGTTTTAATTGTTTTTTTATTTTATTTTTAAAAATATAAAAACGAAAATAAACCACGAACCAAACGAGACCTTAGAAATTTAAATGACATCTTAATTTTGACGGGGAAAATTTTCGCCAGTTTCCCATCTCAATCCAAAACCATGTTTTGAAAAATTTTAAGAAATCTTTCAATTTTGCTTTTCTCTTATTTCGATGAAATTGGAATAAATCTCGAAATTTCAAGAATTTTGAAGAGATTTGTAGTTTTTTCAATTTTATGATTTTGATTATATACAATTTTATAATTTCACATACCAATACTATTTTCAATTGAGGATGAACATTTTTCATAGAATAGCTTTTTCTATCTTCCAAATTTTGTCAATTGGCTTTATTTTCAATCTTAAATTTTCATTTTTATAGGAATTGAATTTGAAAAAGAGTCACAAAAAAAAAAAACATGTATTTATGTTTAACCTCATTCAAACGCTTTTTAATTAATTATTCACATCATTTCACACCTCAAAATTGAATAGATATGAGTTTTTTTTCATTTTCGCATAATTTCATCTCAAAATATTAAACTTTAAATTAGTTTGTAACTTTTTTCCATTAAAATTTATATTAGAGGTTTATATGGATTGAATTTAGGGTATTTTTCGAACCAACCCGAAAATTCAGGTTGGTTTGAGTTGACAACCCAAAAGATACAAATAAAGTCTTCAACCCAATCCAATCATTGAGTTATGGGGTATGGGGTTATACCTTTTTTTTTTTTTTTAATTTTAGATACATAAGTTTATCAATAACCCATGATTAATAACTAAGATCTTATTAAATTAAAATATAAAATACCAAATATCTATGATATTTAATACAGACTTTAAGCAAAGACAAATATCATAACAAATCTAAAAGAAAAATATTCAAAATTTACAAATTAATCAATAAGATGTAGTTAAACTTTAAAGAAAGAAAAATGTTTATATAACTTTTATTAATATATATGTAATTCGGGTTGGGTTAGATCAACCAAATTTCTTTTTAGCCAACCTACAACCTAAACCAAACCTAGAAAATGTGTAATCCCATTCAGCCCAACAACAAAATTAACCAACTCAACCCAACTCTTACATTTTGGGTTGAGTAGTTCGAGTTGTTCGGGTTGTCCGATTATTTGAACAGTCCTAATTATATTCTCTCATCGACATTTATAGAAATGATGATTAAAAAATGGTCAATTTTAATCTAATTAAAGCACGATCAAAGTTTTATTAACTAATTATAATATTTTCCTTTCCATTTCTATAAAGTTTTTTGAAATTTCAATTGATATCGATAATTCTATCAAATTGAGACCTTAAAATTTTCATTGATATCAACATTTCAAACTTTGCCTACAAAGAAATTTATAAAACTTAATTATCCCAAAATATAGAGAAAATTAGTAACAAAAAAGGATTATAAATCTAGCAAAGATTTTTAAAATTTATAAATACAGCAAAAACTTTAAATTTAATTACCGTATTTTTTTATTCTAAGTTTACGTTCCTTTATTAATTAATATGTATGTCTCATATCAATCACTTTATTTTTATTTGGAAAAATAATCCTTTTAGTCACTTAGTTTTAGTTTTGATGGAGGTATGTGTTTGGCTCCTAAATTTTAAAAAATATCATTTTAGTCCTTAAGTTTATAAAAATTTATTCATTTGGTTCTTAAGTTTTCAAAGTGTATATTTTTCGTTTATGAGTTTTTTAAAATAGGTTTAAAAAGTCATTTCAAATATATAAATGGTATATAAGTAATAGTACTCATTCCTTAAAAAAAAAAAGCAAGTAATAAAATGCAATTTCAAGTATATTTCTAGTGTATTGATAGTGAGCATTCATTTAAATTAGTATATCATTAGTAAATCAACTATCATTCTAAATAAAATTTCAAGTCTAATATTAGCATATTAGTAGAATATATATTCAAATTTCATTTCAAATACAATACTGGTATATTATTAGTATATTAGTAATTCTCAAAAATCTAGTTGTCTAATTCAAATTTCATTTCAAGTATAAACAGGATGAATTAAGCTATATTGTAAGTATGACTCTGTACAAGAAAAACAATACAATCTATAACAACATGAATATATATATTCAAGTAAAGTTGACAAGTAGTGAAAAATGTGCAAACACTTATTAACTAATTATTTTATTTGGTATATTAGTTTATTAATATACCAAATATAAAGTATATTTAATGACATTTAAAGAACAAAATATATACGTGAAACACAAAGTTACATCCTCCAAGATAGACTATTGATATACATGTTTGATACACCTTTTATTCTAAAATTGGAATAATAAAAATCCTAAATTCCATTTTATGTTTTTTCTTCTTTTGCTGTATTTACAATAATAATAATAATAAATTACTTTTAAGAAGTACCAATATATTAATGATATGTCAATATCATACTCGAAATGTTTTTTGAATTCAGATTGATATATTACTAATACACCAATGTTATACTTGAAATTTAATAATTTAGAATGAACGTAATCGATATATGTTGTTTTTTTTTATCATGTAATTAATATATTATTCCTACACTGACGTTTAACTATAAATGAATTTAGAATGGAGGTTGATCTATTATCGATACTCAAATGATATACTTGAAATGGTTTTTTAATGATTGGTTAATATACTATCGATACATCACTATTAAATTTTAAATGAATTTGAAATGATTATTGATAAACTGCTAATATATCAATATAAAAGTATTGTATTTTCAACAAACTATGATATATATAACTGATATCCTAACGAGATATACTTGAAATGGATTTTGAATTAGTACTAATATAAAATTGAAATACCAAATGTTATATTTTAAATATATTATTTTGACTATTTACTTCATTTTGTATGTATCAATAATATTGTTGAAATGTTCTTTATTCTCTCTAAATATGTTATATAAACGAACCGATGTACGAAATATGAAATACATACATTTTATCACTAATATACCAAATTAAATGTAAGTTACATGTAATCAAAGTCGTGTCAAAATTTTAAAAATAGAACCAATTAATTGATATACTAAAAAATGCGGATACATATATATAGGCAAAAATTGGAATAATAGAAAATAAAATTCCAATATAGCAATACCTTGGTTTAAAATTTTATTAAATAAAACATTAAATAAGGCCCAAATTATCATTAACAATTTTTTGTTTACAATAAGAAACCTGTCTTTTGTTTTATTGTTTATGGTTCTCATGTCTAATTTAAAAATACTTATTTCATAATTTAATATTGTAAAAAGAGATATATACACAATACTAAAAAGAATTTAATTCATCTAGTCAGTGAGATTTCAAATTCAAATTCTCTAATTTGTACTAAAAAAAAAAAAAATAGTTAAAACAATCTATTCTGGGTGAAATTTGGTGTATTTTACAGTGGTCCAAAGCTCGGTATGCAATTATTCTACATGTTTCTTGAAGATGAAATCATGTAATCAAATCAAATTATGGACCATCCCACAAATTTTCTTACACTCATTTATGGGGTCCAAATACCTAACTCTAATTTCTCACATTAGCTCCAACTAAATGTGGATTGTTTGACTGCTTTTCAAATTTATATCTGAAACCCTTAGATTGTGTTGTTGTTATTGTATGTATTGATGAATGGATATGCAGTACAGAGTTAGTGGACACTTGTATGTTCTGCATTTTGATGCCCTATGGAGTTCATTGAGTTATGGAATCAGTGATGATTAATATTGTTTTTGTTGGTTCTAGTATGAACCAGAATAAAGTGTTCCTGTTTCTTCTTGATTATGTTATGCTTTTACATGTTTGATGCCATTTTCTACCGTTTACTTCAGCTCATTGGAAATGCGGAGATTGAAGAGTGGCCTGTTTTTTTCCCCTCGCATCCTGTTGAAGGTATGTATGTTATCTTTCTCATTTTTTTCAGCTTCCAGAATTTTCCACAACATTTCTACAATGTCAATATATTTGTTGAATGTTAGAGATGAACTCTGGGAACAGTTTTGTAATTTATAACTTCTTGGACGTTTAACAAAATACTTCCATTCGAGAAAAACCAATGAAGATTAGATGTTCTTCCTAGGGCTTCATAAGGAGGTTGTGTAAAAGACCTCTATTCGACTAATATGGCCACTGAAGGTAATTTTAAGAGATCACCATAATTCCTGGTAGTGTACCCCCGTGAGCACTCATTTGATCAATCCATTGTTCTTAAAAGGAACAATGTTAATCAATTCAGTCCTTATTTGGAGTTCCCTATTTGATTTGGGATCCACTGTTCATGGATTTTGGTGTTTGTTTGGCCTGTAATATAGATCGCTGTTTGATGATTCTTTAAATTGATAAACACATACTTTTGCTTAATGAAGTTTTATATTGGTTTGCAGAAAAAGAAAGCGAGGACGTCCAGAACATTGACTTAGATCTATCTGAAACAGAACAAGTTCGAGAGGCAGTTAGTTGTCTGCCTACATGGTCAGAGAGAGAAGTAAATTCTTTGAATCCTTCATTTCACCGCTGGACAATAATGGACTATTCAAGGGCATACCATTCAAAAGAAATAACTCCTCTAATTGTAAGCCAAAAGTTTAACTTTTCATATCTTTTTTTCGTCATGCTCTTTTTAGTGCAAGAAATATAACTGTTCTGAGCATAAAATTTGTCCTCTCACAGGTCAGTATTTGTTTAGTTATCAAGCTGTGATATGGTTTTAATACAAGCATTGATTTTCTTTTATTTTATAGGTTGCAGAGAGATTCATAGCAGCTGTGAGTGAATCGTCCAAACCTCCATTGAACATGTCATTCTTCATTAATTATGATGTTGAAGATATTATGAAGCAGGCAGCGGAATCAACCAAACGATATGAACTCGGTAACTAATAGTCTTGGGGAGAAAAGATTATTTTTCCTGTTGAACACATGAAATCCTTTCCAGCTACTGAGTCGAATCCATATCAGTAAATGATTATCTTCTCATTAGTTTCTTGATTTAACTCTAGTCAATGATTTACATTTATGAGATTGGTATGATTACTCATGTGTATGAGTTGGGGGGGGGGGGGGGGGGGGGGAGGGGGGAGGTGGGAGGGGGTCCAACAGTTGGTTGTTTGAAACAA